>JAYMFT010252544.1:0-10887 GCA_038088735.1 Panulirus argus
ATGATGTAGATGTCTCTTTTCATGAGGGTGAGCGAGGGTGAACACAATATTGAATTTAGGGACGCGTACCAGTTAGTTGTAAAGAGTAAGGATGATTTCCCTAGACTTGAATTCAAAACCCTACCTATAAAGCCGGGAAATTTGTTCGCCCCTTTTTACTGCTTCCTTGCAGTGCTTTATTTTCTTTTGGTCACCAGAGATTATTACACCCAAGTCTTTTTCCTCCTTTACCTTTCTTAGCTCATTAGAATTCATCCTGTAGCTTCCATTCTCGTTTTTACCAACGATATGTAAAATTTTCCACTTATCGATCTTAAAATTCATTTGCCACGAATGACCCCAATCCATCAGTTTGTCTATGTAGATTGATGTCCCAGCTTAATAGCGTCTGCGAATTTTGATATCTTACAATGCAACCCATTATCAGTATCATTAATATACATGAGGAGAACTGGTCCCACCATTTGTCACATCTACCCCTTCTGAGGCATGACTATTAATCACTACTCTTTGTTAATGGCCAGTCAGCCAATTTCCTAACCACAGAAGTACAACCCCATCTATACTATATGACTTAACTTTGCGTAGAAACCTTTCATGCGAACCTTTATTGAATTTTTACGAAGATCCAATTAGATGAGATCAACTGCTTTACTTTCATCATACATCTTGATTATAACATAAAAAATAATTCAAGCAAATTTGTCAGACGAGCGATTTTGTCGAAAACCATACTTAGTGAGAATCTTTATTAAATGGTGGTCTTTTAAATAATTTATGTTTTTTCCTGAGAAATGGTTTTTAGCAAGTCAATCAGCTACATACGTTAAGGTAATTGGACGATAATTTCCGGGCAATGACTTACTGCCTCTGGAATATCGGTGTTGTTGTATACTGGCAGACTTCCAATTCTCTGGAACTTTCCAGGGGCAGTCAGGGGCTTAAGTACCTCAATTTTCGACTCTCATTTTTTCGGATAAAAGTTATCATTATCTGCCGTATTGTTTACTTTTATTCCATATACTGCAGACGATGTATCTTCAACTTTTATGTTAACATTGTGCGAACCGTTTGTGTCTTTTGTTTAAATGCTGATGCGACGAAAGAAATAAGAAATTATTATTTTTACCATGGCTTTGTTGTCGAACTAAGTCACCTTTTCCGTAGTTAATGGACCAGTTGACTGGACAATGACTCTTACTTCTAACATATAGAACTTTAACGAGTTTCCATTACTTATTTTATGCAATACACGCTATATACTGGCATTAACTTTGACGTGTAAGTCTGTTAGTTTACCCAGATTTATATGATTTACTATATCATGTTGGTTTTTGGTTTCTGAGCTTCTTATGTGCTACGCTTTCAGGTAACAGGCTCTTCTTTATGTCATCGTTCCACCATTTCGGCATCGTTTGTAGAGAGATCGTCTTGTACTTCCATGAATTGGCATATATGTTCCCTGTACTGCTTTGATGGTTTTACTGAAACTTTTACGAGCTGCGTCTTAGTCTTTGTCACTAACGATATCGTCCCACATTTGCCTGTCGACGGCAGTGCGAAGACCATAAGAATTTGTAAGTATAAAAGTGGTATATTTTGCGAGTTTCATGTTGACCAACATTACATACAATGTTGAAAGTTACCTCAAAAGCGATTTGTCGGTGATCACTTGTACCAATCTTTTCTCTAACTTTAACATTATGAACGAAATCCTCATTTGTGTTTAGACGTGAACCTAATATATTTTCGTTGCGAGATGGTTTTTCAGCTAATTGTATTTGGACAATCAAGTGAATGTAGGTAGTGTCCGCGCCTGAAACTACTGGAAAGGGATCCCTCGCACTTACATACCTCTATAATGGAAACGTGTTCATCACAAATTTCTGATCACAAAGTCTTTCTTGTATCTCTGATGTCTGTGCAAGGTGCCTATAAACTAATTCCACTGTTATTTTCTTATGAGGTTTGTCTTTCATTTCTATTATGATGAAGTCGGTATTATCAACGGCTACATCATCTTTTATAGATTAAGATGAGCTTTAACAAATAGCAATACACCACATCCTACTTTATTTCTCCTATCACTGGTAAATAGAGTGGACCCTGGAAATGCGTGTTCAGCAAGGAAATCTGTTTTTCATATCTAACCAGAATTGAGGAATACCAGTCGTATTATGATTTTCTTACAGGGAGGTAGTTTCTAACTTTTAAACTTTGTTATGTATACTCCGTACACTAACGAAATGTTTGTTATGTGACTGGGACTTGTTTTGAAAATTTTTTATGGAGGGGGATGGGTCTGCTGCACACGGGCTGCATTTTTTTTTCTTTTTTGACCACAGCGCATGCGTAGACTCACAAAGAAGCCTGCCAGAACGCGTAGCTTCTCAGTTCATTCAGGTGTAATGCGTCCTTCTTAAACATGTAAGAACACATGTAAAAATGCTGCCACACATTTATAATTCGACTCCCTCCCAGAAACTTGGGTTCTCAGATCTATTATTGAGGCAGAACTCCTTCATGAAGAAGGCGTTCCCTGTGTCAGTGGACGTCAGTGTTCGCATTGGGAAGGCAGCAACTGATTTCTTGAGGAGTGCTGCTCCATGGCTAGCTGACCGGTGCCTCAGGGCGATGACCTGATGGTTCATGATGGAGTTATCTGCCGGAGGATAGTGTACAGTATTCTGAAAATCGTAATTTGTTAAAAACAGATCAGGCTAGTAAAACAGAAGGCACCTTACCATAGACGCTGAACTGGGATACTTAAGGGAGAAGGCTGAGAGCTGAAACGACAGAGGGAAATTGAAATAGTGTGTTAACTGGAGGTTGAAATTATGGCTTTCCTTCTTGAATTGGATTATATATAGTGGTGGTAGTGGTGACGGTAGTTTAAGTGGGTGGTAGAGGAGTAGGTGGGTGGCAGTGTTTGTGGCTAGTGGTGGTAGTAGGAAGAGTTTGGCGCCTGGTGGAAAGGGGAACATCATGTGCCGCTTGTGATGGATGAACCCACACTGGTTACCCACTTCTGTCCCTGTGCAACCTCTAACCCACACCTGACCCACATCTGGCCCATATCTGACCAGCCTGGAGGGTAAAGTTAGCGAATACAAACTGTCTATTCAGGATGTTCACCCGGGCGTGCAACCCTTTCTGTAGGAGGCGGCGGCCCTGGTGACGCCGCCAGCAGCTCCTACGGGTCGTGGTGAGTCCTGCAGTGCCTTTAATAGGTAATCCTTCTCACAGCGCCTTATGCTGAATCCAGCAGTGAGTTTCTCAGTAGCGCATGCAGTGAGTCTTAAAGAGTGGCTTAATTTCAGTAGGATTTACAGTGAATACTATATTGTGTAATTCATGAATCATAAAATGGATCCTCCAGTGAATATTACAGTCATCACAGCAGTGATTCGTAAAGAGTGTTCTGTAGTGACTGTAACGTACAGCGACTAGTACAGTCTCTTTTACGTTTTGTCGTATCGTGAGTCACATGGCGCGTCCTCTATTGAATCGAATATTCCTGTAGTGAGTCCTGTAGTCACTCTTATATTATACCCTTAGTCCATCGGCAGGTCCTACAGTCCTGCAGCAGGTGGGACCCTCATTATATTCACTGTAATGTACTTGGTCCTGCGTTTGTTCTTAGAGATTGTCATGTAGAGAGTGTTGGCTCTTCGTGCAGCACGTTCTACAGTGAACCCAATAGACAGGATCAGCTTAGCCAGCCCTGGCAGGGAGGGAGTCCTACTGTGCGTGGCCGAGTAGGCAGGAGTGAGCTGTAGAGCCGAGAGGGAATCCTGCTGGGAATCCTACAGTAACATTGGCAATAACTCTCAGACGGATGGTTCGCTGAAGCCTTCACTGATTAGAGCTGTGGCGGGGGTTCTGGTGGGAGGGGGGGGGGGCGAGGCTGGTGTGTCCTACAAGGGTAGGAGCAGCCAGGGTGTGGCAGGGGGAGGCTGCTGTGTCCTGCAGGGAGAGGAGCAGCCTGGGTGCGGCAGGAGGAGGCCGGCGGGTCACGGCCGGACTGTGGCGCCGGCGGCAGAGATGCCGCTGGTAATGCGGAAAATCAGGTTATGATCGGTGGCGGCTGAGGAAGATGGCCAGCGACGGGTGGCTAACGTCCGCACCCCTGGCACACGCACGCACACGCACCCGCTCACGCACGGACACGAGTCACACGCATGCACACGCTAACTCAGGGAATAATGGGAGTTCCATGCCATCTCACTCGGCCCTGGTCCAGGCGGGGGAACCTCCCTTGAGGTGGTGTGTCTGATGGGTGGTGAGGAAGGTGGTGATGGGGGTTTTAAGGGGGTGGTGAGAGAGGTGGTAAGGGGACAGTGAAGGGGGAGATGAGGGAGGCGGTGAAAGGACGGTAACGCAGTCCAGCCAGTCACTTACAACCATTACGGACGGCTCCATAGTTAGTTTGGCAACATCACCGGCCAAGGGTCACTACAGATCTGCAAACAGATGCCAGCCAGTCCTCCAGTGGACCAACCAGTCCTCCAGCGGACCAACCAGTCCTCCAGCGGACCAGCCAGTCCTCCAGTAGACCAACCAGTCCTCCAGTGGACCAGCCAGTCCTCCAGTGGACCAACCAGTCCTCCAGCGGACCAAACAGTCCTCCAGCGGACCAACTAATCCTCCAGCGGACCAGCCAGTCCTCCATTGGACCTCCCAAACGATAATTAAGTCCACCAGAAAGAAAAAAAAAGGAAAAAAGCTCAGCTGTAGTAGGAATGTCAATCATGGCGAACGCAAGACAAAAACAGGACTGATTATGACACGAGAGAGTTGTGTCAGAGGTTAAGGAGTGATGACGTCGGATGACCTCGCCTATAGAGAACACAACAAAGGAACTGTCAGATCGGTGGGCATGGTGGTTGGTTAGATGTTTGAGAAATTTCAGAACGAGAGAACCATTACCACTTATGGGACTATTCAAAGAATTTGTTCTGTCCCAACTGGAATACTGACAGGTGTGTGCCAACATCTCCCTGCTGGACAGGATCGGAGAAACTGCGTAGCTAGAAATCGTCCGTAACTCCTTTATAGACCCGCTTGGATTCAGTAAAGTATTAGAGTTACTGGGACTGGCTAGAAGCTCCAGAAACGAGAAATACCTTCATGATTTTCAAATAAAGGAAACTAGTTGAAGGTCCAGTCCTTACTCTGCATACAGAATTAATTCCATACTGGGGTGACAGAGTGGGTAGAATACTCCAATTAAATCCATTGAAGAGCAGAGACGTTGTAAGCAGCACTCGGGAGGATAGAATAAATGTCAGGGGCCCACGTCCGGTTAGCCAGCCCCAGGCACATGTAAGGAACAGCACGGCAAGACCTCTGGTTTGCTCTAAGAAAAGAAAGGAGGAAACTGGACAGCTTTCTCCAAGGTGTGCCAGACTTGCCAGGTCGTCCAGCCTTTAAGAAGCAAAATACGTGAAGCATTAAACAGCCTGGTATACCACGCCCTAAACGTAAGATCTTGGTCGATGACTGAGCTACAGGAATAGAAGACAGTCCCGGAAACCAGCGTAAGGTTAGGTATCAAGGGAGGCAGTGAGGCAGTGGAGGGATACCAAGAGAGACAGTAAGATGGGGGGGGGGGGGGGATGAGATAGGTGGTGGGGGGGTGGGGGTGGTGAGGGAGGCATCGTAGGGGTAGCGAGGAAGGCAGTGAAGGAGGTGGTGAAGGGGTTGAGATGGAGGCGAAGGGCAGTATGGATGGCCTGGGCCGCGCGGCCTGGCGGGGAGGCCCAATCACAACACCTCTGTACAACGCCACAATTAATTACCAGCTGACCCACGGGGTATGTGGTGGTGGTGGGGGGGGGGGGGGGGTAAATGGCCGCCGACAATTGGTTAAAGGGGTAAAACAAAGGGTTATGGTCTCCCCTGGGTACCCTGTGGTAGCCTGGAAGTTGGCTGAGGCCACCTTCCCCCCGGGCAAGACATTACGTCATAAATCATCACTGATCCATTCTCTCCTCCCTCACCCATGTGGACGACGCTCCCGCCTCCAGGGGCCTAGCGGGAGGTTCCATCTGACCTGGGAGGCCCCAGCTAGCCTGCCCGAGCTCACCTCCCGACACATGAGAGGCTGTACAGCCAGATCTCACCACTGGTACATTCCAGGAGGGATTCCTACTCGTCTAGCAGAGAATCAGCGGTAGCCTTTCAATGAACTTCACGAAATTCCTGTCTCTTTTAATAATGATAATGATAATAAGAGTAATTATCATTGATATTATTATTATTATTATTATTATTATTATTATTATTATTATTATTATTATTGTCATTATTGATATTATTATTGTAGTAGCCGACATGGCACGGTCAAAAGTGTACCTCAGTCCAGGCATCACGGATGAGAGGTATGGTAATAGCTATGACGAAAGAATGCTTCCATCATCACTGTGAGGTCTGGTGTTTGTAGATCTGTCTCTTAAATGTGGAAGAGTTATAAGAAGAGAGAAAGTACATGGAAGAAAAGGGAGGTATCGTAATGGTTTATCCTTGTGTAGCTGGTTTTCACACAGAAATTATGGGAAGTAGCAGCCAGATGCGTGCTACGGATCCAGGTTGTACAGGCTGGGACACAGAGACGGTTCAAGTCAGCAGTGGCTTAAATAGTACTTTTAGAAAAGAGAGAAGGAGGCAACGTCATAGCAGATAGAAAGATCAGGTTGAAGAGAACAGATAACAAGAGAGTTAAATGAATTAGAACACTTTGCATTCCGCTCTGGCTAAGAAAGAGACGAGAAAAGAGTTGCCTTAGGTATGCAAGCAGTGCTCCATACCGAGGGCGAATGAAACCCCATTATATGAGGAATATGTGCTCGTAAAAGATAATTGCAGCCCCTGTACAACACACCAATCCTCTCGGAAGCAGTTTGCAATGGTCTTCATACTGGGTTTTCAGGTAAGAGTAGAGCATATGGGTGTGTGTAACATACTTATGCTCTTGCGTGGTTGAATTGTAGTGTTTTAGAATGTAACTGTAGAAAATAAATCAGTTTTAGAGATACAGGTGAAAATTACGCTATTTCGTTGAAATTAACCAGTGTTACTGCTTCCCCACTCGGCGATGCTGCACAGGTCCTAATTAAAAGAGAAAATACGCTCAGTGCAAGAAAAAGAACGAGCACCGGAGTAAGGAGACAAGGGAAAGTGAGTTAAAGTACAGTATGCAGAGAGGAGTCATCAGATTGAGTTTGATTTGAGGATGAAGAAGAAAGCTCACTTATGGAGGGCGAGATAGAGATCGTATAGAACTCTTAGGAACGCCACTTTTTACAAGGTTAGAGGATGCGTCAACCACAAAGGAACTATTGGAATGAGAATCTCTGCATTAGAAAACAAGGAGAAGCTGGAAAACTTCAGGAAGGAAGTTTGGCAAGCAAAGACTTGTGCCACATGCTTTCAGATGCTTTACAGATGGCGAGGGCTACGCCAAAAGATTCAACACTGTCCCTAAGAGGTGAATCACATAGGAGGGAGGATTACCAGTAGACCTTGCACCAAAGAAACCGTATTGATGGACAAAGAGAAAGGAATGCAGTTCTAAGTGTGTAAGACAATGAAAATTAATTATATATATTTGAAGACTTCGGAGACAGCAGAAGTGAAGGCGATGGTGTGATACATAGAAGGGTGAGAATGGTCACCCTTCTCAGGGATGGTCTGCACCAAGGCATGCTTCTAAGAAGAAATAGCCGAGCAAGGATCGGAGGTAGCTCAGAGGCGCACTCCTTAAAGACATAAGGTGGTATGGTATCTGCTCCATACACCTCATCCACCTGCAGGTAGGAAGAGAGCCTGGGAGAACGCTCGTGAGAAAAAGTATTGGGAGAGAGCATAGGTTTAGTAGGAGGTGGGGATATGGGCAGGACTGGAGGGGAATCATTCAAAGTAGAGTTAGTGGGTGGGGATGGGGGGGGGGGGATGTTGAAGAAGTAGCTTTATCTTTTGGAGAGTTAGCTACAGATTTTATTAAAGTCAAGATAGAGGAAGAAAGGCTGAAATACAGAAGTATTTAAGTACTACAAAGTACTTACTACAAAGACTTATCAGTTGACGGAGTCACATTAACACCCTTCCTATTTATGAAAGCATTCTTAACTCTATGAATAAAAGCACTGCAAGGATTCTGAGCAGACGGAAGATGAAATGATATTCAGAGGTGGAAGTATCATGACCTGATGTTCTTTGTCCCTAATTTAACAAGAATCAGAATAACAGCAACCAAACTTTGATTAAAGACGCAGGACTCCTTCCCCACCCAGATGACCTTCCGCATTTAATTGTCACAACTGAAGGCACGCTGGCTGGTCCCAAGGACCAGTATTCCTATACAAGGAAGACCAGTGAACCCTCACATAATGTTAAAGCTAGCGTTTCAAGGGAAGGATAGGGGCTGTACGTGCCCGATTAGGAATGCTAGGTGTAAAACAGTGATCGGAAGCCCCAAAGGGTGACAAAAATAGTGCATCTCTAATAGAATGGAACAGTGGTAAAGAAAAGAGGTCAGGTATGTAAGGGGAGATGGTCGTGTCAATCAGGAACTTATGCTTAACGTTAGTTGTTCCATACCGTTAAGTAGGGGAAAAGGCGGCCTCGACTCCACTGGTATCATCCAGAGTCGAACTAGGCCTGACTTTGTGATGTACGTTGTAATCCCCGGCACGTGGGATATCAGCGCGTGGATGTGAAGGGACCAACGCCTTAGAGCAGGAGGTCGGGTAGTTGAAGAGTTGAACACAGCTCGAAGAAAATAGCAAAAAGGTGAATTATGGGAAAAGAATTTTTGAGTCAGCTGGCATCGAAGTTGAAAGACTCAAGATCGCCGAGGCAAACAATAGGTGTTCTTGTCCTACAGTCAGCACAAACACGTCCTTGGAATGGAAAAGATGGTAATAATCATAGTCAGAGATTTGACCGTGAAGAGGAGAGGCAGCCTTTGACGTCTGGGTTCCAGCAAAATTAGATGAGAAAGACTAATGGTGTTCAGTAGAGGGAAGGTTGGATCTGAACATAGCAGAAGTGAAGAGGAAAAAAGAACCAAGTGTGTGGGCAGTGCCGATGGAGGTGGGGGAGGCTTCTGGTTTCATGGTGTCCATCAAGAGTGGACCCAGGGACCGTTCAGCCCACCTTAACGGGTGATGCAGTGACGTCACATGTTGTCAGATGTTATATCGTATAGGATGGAGAGAGAGCGTGTGCTTCTGGACTGAATACCAGTAACCCACGTGTAGCTGAGGCAGAAAGGAAAGGCTGATACTTAAGCCTGGGAGGGGAACGAGGCAGCCACTTCAGTACTGTTGCACTGCGTCGCCGTCATCAATCCTCTCGATATCCAGCAGGTGGTACAACCTCCCCGGTCGATGGTTACCTCCCACCCAACTTATACAAAAAGTCAAAATACGCAAATAAAGCACTTATTGCACCATATTCCTCATTTATTTATTCATTTATTTATGCATTTGTATATTTATTGACCAGTGCATGTGAACCGGCCGAGGGAAACCATGGAAAGGTCTGTGGGGCCTGGTTGTGGACAGGGGGGCTGTGGTTTCGGTGCATTACACATGACAGCTGGAGAATGGATGTGAGCGAATAAGGCTTTTCTTCGTCTGTTTCTGGCGCTGCCTTGCTAACGCGACAAACAGTAGACATGTATGAAAGAAAAAAGAAAAAATGCTCATTTATTTGAAAAATATTGTAATTTCTAACGTCATAGGAACAGCTTTTCATCGAGCCCGTGTGGCGTAAGCACGGTTCTGCATTTTAAGGAGATTGTGCCAGCAGTACACGGTCCACCTACCCGGGTCCCCGCGCACCTTCACGCTTATTGTGCTTGACACTACAGCAACACTAGACATACTCACCGAGTGTGTCCGCACGTTTTCATATACTTCAGGTAGCCGTCTGCTGAATTTGTATAGTAGATAACGAGAGCTGGTGAATGGTAGTGTGAAGAGTGTGTAGGTTGCAGGAGGCTGTGGGAGGCCAGGCAGGCTAAGTTGGGACACGCACGGGCCTTGCATCACAGCAAGAAATCAATCCAGCACTAGCAGCATGCCAGAAAACAATTTATTACGCTCCATAATGGTAGTATTCCACTTTCCAGTGAACTTAGTCCCTCTGGTTTGTTGATATCACACCCAATCCTGCTGTGCCGCCTCGTAATGTTACCCTCACCTCACCACTGCAGCAAAAGGCCTATAATGGGAATCGTGTTCAGGGAAATTTTACTCCGGGAATTATGTCTCTTCCCAGCTCGCCTTGCCATTCTTGCCCTTAAGTCCATCTGAAGTTCAGTCTTCTCACTTTCTTGTCTGGTTTCATGCGCCTATATGTTGAGACAGTGTCGCATCTAGTTTCTGAGAAATCTCCCTCAGAATTAGTCGTAACCCTTTCCAGTTTCCGATAACTCTAGTTCATCACTGTTCTCCCCAGCTTGTGAAGGCATACCATCATACAGTGCCCTTCTGAAGTGTGGGATATATCTTTCCCTTCAAAATACAGACCCGTACTTAACCCTCATGTATGTCATTTCAGAAGTCTTGTGAGCGCCCATTAACAATTTCCACTTCGGGAAAAAAAAAGAAAATATTACATTCGTACACATCTGACTGCAGCTCATGCCTTAGTGAAATAGCATCCGGAACGAAAGAACAACGGCTTCATTTGCACAAATTCCACTTCTAGCTGTCATGGCTAATTTACCAAAACCATAGCCTATCATCCACAACCAAGCCCCACAGACCTTTCTATAGCTTACCGTGACTGCTTCATAAGTCCTGGCTCAGCCCATAGAGAGCAAATCGCCTCTCTCTCTCTCTCTCTCTCTCTCTCTCTCTCTCTCTCTCTCTCTCT
>JAYMFT010252555.1:0-10887 GCA_038088735.1 Panulirus argus
ATATATATATATATATATATATATATATATATATATATAGCGTTAATGGGATGGCCTTGATTAGGGCCTCAGCTGTCTCATGATGACCTGGGCGGGAACCTCCTGCACGGCATGGTTCCTACACACACACACACACACATACATACCTTCCTCAACCAACATGACGTTCTGAAATATGTGATAAAAAAAAAAAGAAGAGAAAATAGACACTTTACTCCTCGTGAACTGATGAACTGAAGGTCAGATCATAACACCCAAGGGCATTGAGGATCGTATCGTGACTAGGTTGGCTCTGGCATCGCTTATTAGTAAGACACAACGGCCGCACGCATTAGCAATCCTTCCGGTTCGAGGAATGTCCCGTGCCCCACTCCCTCCTCTCCCCTGCCTTGCCCCCTTTACCATGCGACGCTTCCACAAGGTTCTCTCCGACACTTCCGTCGTCCTGTGCCAAGATCCCGGAGCCCACACGCAGCCCTCACCTCGTGACCCCGCAGCAGGTGAGGTGGGGGGCGACACAGGAAATGCTACACACAAGAGGAAACGGTCTGGCTCCAGTGCTGAAGTCAAGTTCCAACTCCCTCGCATGGAGAAGTCTTGGGAGAACATCGGGTTATATCCTAAACCATCTCGAGATAGGAATGAGACGTCTAGTGTGTGGTTGGGTCCTGCCATGGTCAGGCCTTGAGACGTTAGGTGTCTGGTTAGATCCTGGCGAGGTGGACTCCAGATTCTCGACCAGTTCTGTTCCACATCTGGTCTTCTTCTGAAGCCACCAGTGTTAATGACGTTCACTACTGGTGATTGCACAAGGCAAGGCTGCCGAACATTACCCATGACAAACATACTATCATGTCCTTAGCAAGAGAACCATGTATTACTACTAGTACTTCTCAGTTTTCAAGCAACAGTATCTGAGAAGCCATCAATATAACATTCTTAACCAAGTCCCCGAAAGCAACAGAAGTCAAGATTCTAAGAACGATAATTGACCAGTTCCAAAATTTAACCTAGAGATTACAGTTAAGGAAACTGTTAAAGTAAGTAATAAGTGATAACACTATGTGCTCCTTCCGCATGACAGAGCCGGAAAAGATTGGATTTTCTCCAAGAGTTGAGTTATGGACAAAGAGTTCACACTATTGAAAAATTTCGTATAAGTTCAAATCATACCTCGTCACTAACTATATCTCTCGTGAAAGCGACGACGTACCTTCAAAAGTGTGTCTCATCCAAAATATCATCTGCCTGGGGTGTAGAGAGATACCCTGTGACGGACCGTAGCGTTTTATGGCTGGAACTGACGACCTTCTACACAGTTACACGCTCCAACCTAACTTGTACACGATTCTGTGATGTGGTGATTATGTATGATCGCAGACATACGTAAGGCACTGCAGTGTGAAGCACACGGTGACAACGAAAACGAGGCTGAACCACACGGCTAAAGAAAGGTGGAGACCATATCTCACCTTGGGGGAGGCCGGTGCCACTGTTCGAAGGATATTGGTTTCCTCGAGCAAAACATTCCTTTAAGTCCCTCTGATGATGGATGAGACCTTGGAGATTTTACTAACGTCTCTACCCATGCCTTATAAGAAATCAATTTTTGACTGAATTTTAAACAGGCTTTTTGCATTCCAGCCGAATACAGTGTGAGGGCGAACGTCTAAAAGATAGTAATTGTTGAAACGTGAATGACTGGTGAGTTAAGAAAGACGAGTCGACGCAAAATACACAACCGAGCCATATCGATAGCGTGAGATCAAATTTCTGTCCTACTTTATCGCTGTCATGACACAGACACTCAACAGAATCATTATTACCGTAACTTGACATATCATTGATACGTAAATCGGAAATTAATCTGTTTATACAAATTTATTTACTCTTTTACTTAATTCCTCTTCCAGGAAGGCTTTCAGCCTGTCAGTGAGCAGCATCGTTACCGCCATTCTACTGTATCTTGGAAACCTGCACCCTCCCGCAGTCTCTTCAACCTCCAAACCCTGTATTCCGCAAAGACTTTTGGGATATCATTCTTCCATCTCTTTCTAGGTATACCTACTGGTCTTCTTCCAACCGGAATCCAGTGAATTGCAATGTTAGGAATTCTTTATTCTTATCCATTCTCTCTAATTGTCCTAACCATCAAGACGGTACAGCCCTAAGGCAGGAAGGTACGGCCCTAAAACACGACGGTATGATCCTAAACACCCCTTGGGTACCGTGACCTTACCTTCTGGTCAAATGCCAGATCTCCATATACATTAGTCGTAGAGCAATGTTCCAGAGGGTCGTGTGGGAGGGCCAGCAGTTGGCTGCGGTGCGTCAGGTGAGGCCCAGGTGGCAGGGCACTAGTTGAGGGTGGAGGCCTCCCCTCTGCACGGCATCAACCGCAGCGAGAGCCTCTCACCCCTCAGAGCGGCGGGGAACCAAGCTGGCCCATACGTGTTACCGGTATATTATCCCTCAGGACTGGAGGCAGGGAAGTCTCCCGTCCCCCTTGGGCATAATATGTTGAGATAGAGGCTTTGGGAAATGCCAACGAGACAGAGGCTTTGAGAGATGCGAACAAGGCAGAAACCGCTGGCAAACCCACACTTACCTTCTTGTAACACTCGATATCAACAGCATTATAGAGAAAGTGATGTTCAGCGATAGCTAGCTTCTCGCTATTCACGATCGCCGACAATGGCATGAACATTCAACGAAGCTGCCTGCCGACACTGACGCTGGCGCGTCACCAGCCACACTAGACAAACATATTCTTCCAACAGTCGATCTAGGAAATGAAAATAGAGTAAAACTTCTCACAAAACCAGACTGTTGAAACTCATATGGCAAGACCTACTACTGTATATGCAGACGCCTCGGGCACGCCCAGTAACCGAGACCAGAGATGAAGTCGTATGTAAAGTCTTAAAGTCTCCGTTTGCCCTTTCACCCTTCCCCTATCGGTACCTACGCGCCTCCCTTAGGCACTCAACCCGTCTCCCCTCACCCCATCTACCTCGGGCACCTACCTGGCTCCCGTCTGCTCCCCCAGTCTCCCTTCCCCAGTGCCCCAGCCTCCGCTACACAGCTGCCAGGCCTGCATTGCTGTCTAAACAAGTTATGACGGTACATACTCGGGCAGCAACCCAAGCAGTGGGCGCATCTCTCGCCAACCTCATGCAACTACTCGGTGCAGCTGCTTCCAAGCTCGTGGCCACACTCACACTCCCATACCGACACCCACAAGGACGCACACCCAAGTCCTCACAGTCAACATGTCTCCTCCGGGAACTGGCCTCCGTCCAACTGAACGTGTCTTTCAACCGCTTGATTGTTTTCACACACGACGCATGCTTGTCGACCGAACCGTCTGCAACCATCGTCTGTGGATGTCCATGAACTTTAATGTTTTCTGGCTATTTTCTGAATGTGGATAAACTTGTGAGTACGGAAGAACCTTTGCTGATCTAAGAGAGTTTGTACCTGTAGGAGAGCATCTGCGTAGGCTGCACATCACTGGGAATATACGGATAACTATGAGGTCTGTACGTGCCTTTAAATCTATGAGAATACCTGTGCTAGTGTGCAAGTAGCACATACACAAATCTCTAAACACCATACGCCTCAAAGATCTGTGTCTGTCTATACGTTCGGATTATCTTAAACGCCTGACAACATTTGCTCAAAGAATCGAAGACTTTACATATCTTGTGATATTGTTTAAATATCTTCGAACGTCTATAAATATCTGTAACCATCCATAAACGTGTCTCGGAGCTCGTATGTGATGGTAACCGAGTCTATCCAGACATCTCTGGAAATCTGAATAAGTATTTTAAATGGGTAGACGTATCGGCAGGGGTGAACACGTCTGTGAGCGGGTGTCGACGTCCCTGACACACAAGAAGAAGAGACTTCAGCGTTCGTCAAACAAGAATAAATGAACTTCCTCGAGATAGCAGTGTCGCTCTCTTCTTCTTTTTTTCATCTCTCTCTCTCTCCCTCTTCCCATCCCGGAATGTCTTCCTTCCTCCGGACAACCGACAGTCCCCTCCCCCACCCAGACCTCTGACCTGCCCCCTCTCCACGACCGGTGTACGGCGCGGCTGATGGGCTGCCAGCGGCTCTTGAGGCCGTAGAGGACGGAGTCGTCAGACGACGAGGCTCCGACCGGGAACGGCGTGGGGAGGAATGTTTGCTTAAGAGAAACGAAAGGTTAGCCTTAAAAAAGATAAGGAGCTGTGCGCCAATGTACACGGAGGAAGGAGAGACGGTTATAAGAGGAGACTCTTGGGGGCTCGAGCCAATATTTCCAGCAACACTCTCTTTTTTTCCATCTGTTTTTTGCCACAAGCGTTGGTTGAACGAGACTAGGTACAGCTCACCATCCACTGGCGCTCCTCATCATAGCTTATCTGTATTTACTTATACGTTTACATTTTAGGTTAGGACTTTTTACACGATTTTCATCTCACCATCCTGACACATTTATTCTCAAGATGAAACTTCTTTTTATATTAGATTAAACTTGTCTCTTTGAAATAATTCACAATCTCTCTCTCTCTCTCTCTCTCTCTCTCTCTCTCTCTCTCTCTCTCTCTCTCTCTCTCTCTCTTGCTATGCATATCACCAACATCCATGGTAGAGGGATAAATTTCCAAAGGCCATCTGTCCCCTCTGCAATCACGGACAGTAGCAGAGTCTCCTATGAGCCAGTATAATGTCTCAGTCAACTAATCTCGTATGATAACATAACCGTAGTGTCATGATTACCCGTACATGATCCATATTGAGGTGTTACAATACTCCCACCTCCGCGTGGCTGCACCGAGAGTGAAAAGTCACCGCCATGCGAGGTTGTATCACTGTCAATGGTAGAAAAGGAGTGGTCTCGTTAAGTAACTCCTTCCTCCAAAGGAGTATATCACTTCCCTGTCCCTGATTGGAGCGCAGCTTCGAAGATTCAGTACCCATATAAAATGGGGTCCTGAGGTTGCATGATGCACCCCACAAAGCCTTACCGATCTCAGTCTAGTCCTTCGGCCAAAACGAAATACTTTTCTTTCAGATATAAAGAGACTTCCAACGGAGGCACTTTGACAGCAGTCCAGCCTTACAATGAAGATGGTTCCTCACATACGATAAACAATGTTCAAAATGGAACTCAGATGACAGCTACCGTATCAAAAACCAGTATAGATGACAGTAACTACAGTTTGTCACATACACAAAAAAATCATCGTAAGAGCCAGTATAGCTGACAGTAACTACGGTTCATCATATATACAGAGCATCGTTGAACAGGAGCATGAGTGATACACACTATGGTTCTTCATCTGCGCGTGTCAGTCACTTGAGTTATATTCATTCGCACGAAGACATAACCCCACATTCACACAGCTTCGATAAAGTCCCACATCAAAAATCACCACCCTAAATCAAGTCACGTGGTATACGTAGTAGTGTACTTTGGAAGGTCAGAAAATCAGTTGACTGGCAGTAGACAAGATGGTTCACCGTAGAATGCCGTCGGAGTCAATCATGACACTTAATTTCGTCACTGACAAGCAATGATAACACTGACAGTGGACTATACACTGCAAGGTACTAATGTTTACAGACGAAACTAAACGAGGAAGTAAAGTTACGATAGATTTTGGACATCAACAGCTTGAAGCTGACAGATAAAACTAATCATGCTGGTAGCCGCAAGGAGATGAAACACGAAGATTCGATCGCTTTCGTGGTACAAAGCGATCGGATCTTCGTTGTTTCATTTGTCTTGTGGCCACCAGAGTATCCCTGAATCACGTAATCTTTGGGGATTTATCAGCATAAAACTAATTATATTTAGATCACAAGCGGCAAGTGAATTTTCCAGCTCCGTTGAGCTGCATAACGTCCACTGGGTAAAATAAAATCGTATGTGTGAATATTTCCGTTGACCGAAATTCAAAGTAACCAGTTCGTGGAAGCAATGACAAAAGCGAAACTAATTCTAGGGTTCGGGAGTTGGCCATTCGCATTCAGGTCTAAGAAACTAATTTCAACTCTTGACAATTCATTGGCGCTCTCAGCAGCGCATTACCAAGATGGTTCCCTCTCGAAGGAACAAAGAATATGCGAGCCGTCGAGACGACATTTAGCTCAGGTTTTAGAAGAGAGGAGGTTCATAAGTGAGTTAATATACGTTTACATATTAATCAAAGGCTTACGCAATCTCAACCTACACAACTATCTAACACTAGTTCAATTTCATCCTTAGCTATAAACTAGTATGTAAGAGCTTTGCCTCGAATGAGGCAAGACATTTTTCCTTGGAGAGGATTGTCAACGGATGGAATGACTTACCAACAAGAGATGTTGAACAGCACTTTAACAAGATGCGGTCAAAAGTACATAGACATACGAATGCCTCGCTTCAAGCCCTCGTCTGACATTATATGTCTCTGAAAGTTAAAAATAGATTACAGACAATTCCGCTTAGCCTATTGACTTATCTGTGCCTTCCACACTAAGCCCCTGACCTATTCTATGTGTCACATACAGCCTCAGCAGGACTCAGTGGTCTGGCGGTGTTGCCATTCCTGTGCTTTTTTTTTTTTTTGTACAGGTTCAGGAGTAATCAAGAAAAACCCGGTCTGCAGCCTAGTCTACACAGCCACTGATCGCAGACTCTCTCACGCGAGCCATAGACGAGGACGATGTTCTCTATCACCTACCACACTACTGCCACCACCCTTCCGCCACCACATCCACCACCTCTACCACTTCTGTTACCACAGGCACAACCAACACGAGGAACACAAAACACTAGCGCCAGCGTGATAATATCCACAACTATCGTCACAAACAAATCACTTCATCGCTACAACCTCTACCACCACAGCCCCAGCTACCACAACCATCAGTCCAAACAACACAACCACCATTTCTATCACCACTGCCACCCTCACCCCCCACCACCACCACCCCAACATTGATCACCACCACTACCACAACCACTACTACCACCACCGCTGTCACTAACAACCTGACTACTATCCCTTAACCACCATCAGAGCTATCGCTCACATCACAACTGCCGTCATAACCACCACCAATGCAGTGTCAGCCTACACACGCTAATCTTATTCCTAGCTTGATGGAACAATGAGGGTTAAGTCAATTTCAGTTCCAATTATGGCCAGCACTCTGACATTACTAAGGGAAAGAGCAGAGGGACAGGGTTGAGTGGGTGTGAAAGAGGGACAGACAGACACACACACAGACAGACTGATAGGCAATCAGAAACTGGAGAGAGAGAGAGAGAGAGAGAGAGAGAGAGAGAGAGAGAGAGAGAGAGAGAGAGAGAGACAGACAGACAAAAAGAGAGAGCTAGAGAGAAAGAGAAGAAAGAAAGAAAGGTTAGAAGAATAAAGGAGACAAAGAATGAGAAGAAAAAAAGATAAAAGAAAGACAGACAGACAGACAGACAATGAGACAGAGACAGACAGACAGACAGACAAACAAACAGAGACGGGAAGGTCTAACAAAAGCCTACACAACAGGACACAGCTCCCATTATCCTCCCACCAGACATCTGTCTTCCCAGAAATACTCCGTCAGGCCTAAAATGATCCCAGTTCTTGGAATAGCCTCCTCGAGTATCGAACACGGCTGGGTGTTCAGGGAACACACCATCAAGTCGCTGACCCACCTTCGCTCAGACGCTAATCACAGGAACCATCCACCTCCCAATCCTCTTAGCACGGCGGCACGACCCTTAAGCACGACGGCACGACCCTTAAGCATTTCAGGACCAGGTCAGATGGCCGGGGCATCATATCTCAGGGTCGTGCCGTCGTGCTCGAGGGTCGTACCTTCGTGCTCGAGGGTCGTAACGTCGTGCTCGAGGGTCGTCGTACCGTCGTGCTCAAGGGTCGTACATACCGTGGTGGTCCGGGACTTTCAGACACCTCTGTCCTCCTATGGTCTCAGACCATCTTCCATTCACAGCATTTCAGGGATTCGCATCGCGCGTTGGTCGTGTGGGAGTCATACATCAGCAACACCCGGGGAGGCGCGCGGGAGTGGGCATGGCTGGCATCCGCCCTAGACCGGGTCTGTGTCGCCTGGTCACACGCGCCATCACTCACGACCTCCTGATGTCAACAGATCTGAACACACGAGAAGGATGGACCGGAATCCTTTCTCCTTCCTCCTCTTGCTCCTCTTCCTCCTCCTCCTCCTTCTTCATTTTGACATAAAAGACGTGGTCCACCGGGCAACTATTTTTAGAATACACTCCGGCCATGAGGGCTTTACTAAAGTCAGAACGCAATATGCCAAAGTCACACACACACACACACACACACACACACACACACACACACACACACACACACAAACAAACACACACACAAACACACACACACACACACACACACACACACACAGAGAGAGAGATAGGGATTACCTTAGTGCACTGCTACTGTTCCACTTAAGCAAAGCATTCTCTTGCTAATACTTCACCTTCCTCATAAGTTTTCTAAAAGAAGGACCACTATCTTGAGTACGAGCAAATGTCTTTTTTCTGTCTTTAACCTTAATAATGTTGTAGAAAGCATTCTTATTGAGTCTATGGTCCTGTTTTAGGCAGGAGCTACCTTCTTCATGCTGATGTCACAATTATTGGTAGTTTTCAGCAATACTTAGGTGTTTGTTAGAATCTTGGCACTTGCACCACTGTTACCACTATTATTTACCACAGTGTATCCCAGAAAACAGGCTTTGTACCACAAAAAAATGCAATTGTGAGTGAGAGCATGGGCACTGAGTTTTTTATTTCTTGATCAATCATGCAATTATCTCACATTGGCAGGCAGTGACCAAGTTATGTATTGTTGCATCTTGAAATTTTTACTCAAATTGTCTCTGAAGGTGGAAATATACAAAATTATTCATGCACCGTTAAGATATTGTACATTATTGTAAAACTAAGTACATTTTGTGCAGGAAGAACATTTTATGTGAAACAACAAATACTGGCATTAAGGTGATGCTCTCCAGCTATGTTACTTGTCATGATGCCCAACATCTTGGCATACCTGGACTGATTTCAGGATCAAAAATGTTGAAGTATGACTTTTCTCATTCAATAGGAATTACCATTTTGAGATAATTCTTTGTCAACTGAGACTTGTTTATACTGTATTGACCCCAGGTCATTTAATGGAGATGAGACTTCCCATTGCAGTATTACCATGGAGTATGTACAAACAGAATTCCACACATTCCTCAGTGCTCCCAGGACCTTTACCTCCTCACCCACCCCATGACTCTTCTTAGCACCCATCGTTCCATTTTCATGTCCACTCCCAGGTTTCTAGAACACTTAACATCCTCCAGGTTTTCTCCATTTAAACTCACACCCCAACTAATTGGTCTCTTTGCACTGCTAAAGCAGGTAACCTTGCTTTATTCATAGGTACTTTAAACTTTCTCCTGTCACATACACTCCCAAAATTAAACACCATTTTCTGAAGTTTTTCAGTCTAATCTGCCTCCAGTGCTATGTCATCAGGAAGCAACTGACTCAACTCCCAGTCCCCCCTTATCCACCAACAAACTGCATATCTGCCCCTTTTTCAAAGACCCTTGCATTTATCTCCCTTAGCACCCCGTCCATAACAGATTAAACAGCTATGTTGACGTTATACACCCCTGCCACAGAGTCTCACACATGCCATACACTCTTGATAAAAACAACTTCTGATATCATTCTCTCAACACCATATATTTGTAGCACCTTCCACAAAGCATCTCTGTAAAGCCAGTCATATGCTTTCTTCAGATTCATAATTATCATTACAAGTCCTTGCATCCCAGATTACTTCTCACACTCATTCTTCAAAAGCAATTATAAGAATGATTGAAATTACTTTTATTGGATGACTTCCTTTTTTTTTTAAAGGTGTCCATACCCTACCAGCCTCAAACATGGTGATTGCCCTCCTTGGCATTGATTTGACAAGGTTCATACAGACTATTGGGCATTACTGGATTCTCTCCCACACCTGTGTTGTTTTTTCAGTTGCTGTCAGTTAGTACCATCCACTTAACATTCCCCACACTTATTGGCCCAAAGATTTTCAATGGGATTCGGATCACATACTTTTGACACTTGAGGTAGGAGTATTTCTGTTATGTTGTCCAGGTGTTAAGTGTTGATGTTTGCAAAGCAGCCAGTGATTGGTGTGAGTGCATCATGTGTGATTTGTAGTTTGCCTTTGAAAAAACTGGGTAACCAGGTGAGGCATATTTTAGGGTGAATTGAATAAACTGTTTGTAGAGGATGTTCATTGATTCCTTCTCTTTCCTGAAACTGGTTCAGGTGAGTGTTTTGGGAGCATTTTGTTTATTTATGGTCTTTGTGTGTATGGATGTGGTATGAGGGATGAATGTCATGTTTATCATACTAGTGCTTATATATGGTGTATTTTGTTCTCAAAAATGTACATTGCAGGTTCTTCGTACACATTGGATGGACTGAAGCCACAAGAAACATACGTTTTCCGGTTTGCTGCTCGTAGTGAGGCTGGTGATGGAGAGTGGGGTGGTGAGAAGGTTAGTAATGATTATCCTTCTATATCTGAATTTTCCATCTACTATGATTAACCAGTGCAATATCATGAAATTACATAACTCAAAGAATTGTTTTAGGAAAGAGTTAAGCTAATATTTAATTAAATGATAGATGTTCATGTGTATTGTAAGCCAAAGTAGTAAGGCTTATGCTTATGGAAATGGATGGATGGGTGTGATAGAGAATTACTAGTTCTCTCTCTCTCTCTCTCTCTCTCTCTCTCTCTCTCTCTCTCTCTCTCTCTCTCTCTCTCTCTCTTAATA
>JAYMFT010252566.1:0-10886 GCA_038088735.1 Panulirus argus
AGAGACGGGTACTTGTTCCTGTTATGGAGCAGCATGGCTCTGAGGCTCCTAAAAAATTTTATAACATAAAATTCCAATATCCAAACGAGCAACAACTGTTTATCTTACCTTCCAGAGTTTTTTTGCAGTGCTCGCAGGTGAAATGAGGTGCCCAGAATTTGTCTTGATCCCCGACAGGCATGCTGAAATATGCCTTGTAGGCCTTGGACATCTTAACAGATGCCAACATGGAGTAATTTTTTGCTTGTTTTGATAAACTGGCCACAGACATAGCAAAATGCATCTACTGGATGCTTGCAGCCTCTATATGCCATCCCAGAAAAATGTAGGTATATGTATCCACTTAGGCAGCTAGATCTAAACTGAACAGATTGGCTTAAGGCCCTTATATTTGTACTACTATTTTTATAACTGGAAACTTCTAGAAAGTTCTAAATCAGCTGCTCAGCCCTGAATCTATCTGGAATGTTCTAAAAAAATACATAAATTTCAAAATATCACTGTCCTGATCATAAAAGCAAAGTTTCATGGGAATAATAGACATTTTCTATATTTTTTAGGAACAAAAAAAAAAAATAAAAATTTGTTACACAGTGTTATTAGTGCTTATGCACCTGGCCATAAGAAGAAAGATCATGAGAGGCAAGTGTTTTGGGAGCAGCTAACTGACTGTGTCAGCAGTTTTGACACAAGAGACCCAGTATTAGTGATGGCCAATCTAAATGCAAAGGTGAGTGGCATGGCAGTTGAGGGTATAAATGGAGGGCATAGGATGTTCAGCAAAGTGAATGGAAATGGTTAAGAGCTTGTGGAGTTGTGTGCTTGAAAAGGGATGGTGACTGGGAATACTTGGTTTAAAAAGATGGACATACAGAAGTACACATATACGTCTGATCACTACCTTGTGGAGGAATGGGTGAAGATATGTAGGTTTTCTGAAATGAGGAAACAGTATGGGGGAAAGACTGTGGTGAGAGTAAGTGCGCTTGGAAAACAGACTTTTGTGAAGAAATACTAAGAGAGATTGAGTGTAAAATGGCAAAAGGTGAGAGCAAATGAAGCTAGGGAAATGGGCAAAGAATAAAAAGGTATTTAGAGAAGCAGTGTTGGCATGTGCAAGAGATGCATGAGGCTTGCGCAAGGTGGGAGGTGAAAAGATTAGAGAGTGAGTGGTGGGATGAAGAAGTACAGGCATTTGTGTGGTACTTACAGGAAGAAGTGCAAATCATTGGGATATATAAAAAAAAAGTAGCAGGAGGTAAAGGGATGGTGCAGGGGTTGAAAAAGAGGACAAACAAGAGTTGGGGTGAGAGAGTATCAGTAAACTTTAGGAAGAATGAGATGATAATTGGGAAGGAGGTTAATAGTGTGAAAAAAGTGGGATCATCAGTTAAAGGGGTATAAGGGGAAATTGTAACAGATAGTGATGAAGTAAGGAGGAGATGGAGGGAGTATCTTGAAGAACTGCTGAATGTGTTATGCGATAAGGCGACATGTAGGGTGTTTGGGTCAGAGTGGTATGCAAAGTGAGAGTCATGGAAAGTGGTTTAGTGAAGAAAGATGTGGCAAAAGCTTTGCATGAGATAAAAAGTGGCAAGGCAGCTGGAATGGATGGTATTGCAGTTGCATCTATTAAGAAATGGGTTACTGTGTTGTTGATTGGTTAGTTAGGATTTTCAATGTGTATGGATCATGGTGAGGTGCCTGAGGATTGGCAGAATGCATGTATAGGGCCACTGTATAAAGGCAAAGGGGGATAAGAGAGAGTGTTGAAACTACAAAGGTATAAGTTTGTCAAGGGTACCTATAAGTTTTATGGGAAAGTAATAATTGAGAGAGTGAAGGCATGTACAGAAATCAGATTGGGCAGGAACAGTGTGGTATCAGAAGTGGTTGAGGATGTGTGGTGTTTGCCTTAAAGAATGCAAGTGGGAAATACTTAGAGAAACTGATAGTTTTGTATGTGGCATTTAAGGATCTGGAGAAAGCATAAAATAGGGCTGCCAGAAATGCCTTGTAAAAGGTCTTATGAATAATTGGTGTTGCTGTGGGGGAAAGCAGCTAGAATTAGAGAGAAGTTTCTATCTAGGGTGTAAGGCATGTATATACGTAGGAAGAGAGGAGAGTGAGTGGTTCTAAATGAAGGTCAGTCTGAGGCAGGGGGTATGTGATGTCATCATGGTTAATTTGTTTTTAGATGGGGTGGTGATGGAGGTAAATGAAAAAGTCTTGAAACGAGGGGCAAGTATGCAGTCTGCAGGAGATAAGAGGGCCTGGAAAGTGATCAGGTGTTGTTTGCTGATGATAAAGTACTCGTGTCAAATTTGAGTGAGAAACTGCAGTTGGTGACTGAGTTTGGAAGAGTGTGTGCAAGGAGAAAGTTGAGTGAAAGTGAGGAAAATCAAGGTTATCAGGTTTATCAGGGTTGAGGGACAAGTTAGCTTGGATGTGAGTATGAATGGAGAAAAATTAGAACAAGTGAAGTGTTTTAGATATATGGGATTGGAGAAGGCAGTAAACGGAACCAAGGAAGTGGAAGTGAGTTACAAGGTGGATAAGGGAGCGAAGGATCTGGAAGTGCTTACGAATGTGTGGCAAGAGAGATCCTTATCTGGAAGGGCATATATGGGCATGTTGGAAGGTATAGTAGTTCTAACAATATCACATGGATGCAAGGCATGAGCTATTGATAAGGATGTGCAGAGGAAAGTGGATGTGCTGGAAATGAAACGTATGAGAACAAAAAGTGGTGTGAGGTGATTTGATTAAGTAATAACAGGGTAAGAGAGAGGCGTGTGGTAATCAAAAGAGTGGCTGTGAGAGCTGAAGAAAGTATGCTGAAAGGGTCTGGGCATATGGAAAGAATGAGTGAGGATACGTTGACAAAGAGGATATATGTGTCAGAAGTGGAAGAAACAAGGAAAAAGGGAAGACCAAACTGGAGATGGAAGTGAAAAAGGTCTTGGGTGACTGAGGCCTGAACATGCAGGAGGATGAAAGGTGTGCAAGGGATGGGGTGAACTGGAACTAGGTGGTATACAAGGGTCAACGTGCTGTCAATGACTGAACCAGGGCATGTGAAGCAGCCAGGGCAAACCACGAAAAGGTCTATGGAGCCTGGTTTTGGATAGGGAGCTGTGGTTTCAGTGCATTACATATGACAGCCAGAGAATGGATGAGAGTGAAAGTGGCTTGTCTTTATCTGTTCCTGGTGGTACTTCACTAACACGGAAAATGGCAATCTAGCATCAAAGAAAGAAAAAGAAAACAGTTATTCACTTTGACCAATTCTTCTTAATATAGCTAAACCATCTGAAGAAGGTATCATTACAAAAATCCATCATTAACAAACTAGTGAGGAAAGCATATCACTAGGAAATTCAGATATTTTCATGCAAATCTTCCTGACTGGGTCTACATTTTCTGAATAGGTACATCAATTATTTTAAATGAACCCATTCTAGTTTCTTATTATAAGCTATTTGGAGATAAAAAAATAAACATTAATTACCCACTTTTTTTTTTTTTTTTTTTTCATCTTGCCATGCCAAAAATATCCTTAGCCATTAATCAGGCATTTCTTAATCATTTCCTTTCCATATTTGGGAAAATTTACATATCACACATATAAATAGCTATTTCAAAAAACATATATATTCTAATTACTGTAGCCAACAATTCTTTACTTTTACATATAAACCTCCAAAAAATTTGTCAGTGTGTAGCATTTACACCATAGCAAAAAATAACCTGCATACACAAATGCGATTAAAACCAGACCCACAAGTTATAAGAACTCTAGGCTAAATCTGCTAACCAACATGTTCTGGCAAAAATATCAATTTTGAGTCTCTAAAATGCCTTCTTTTAAGCAAGATTTTTCAAGTGCCTTTTATTATGTAATTCCTTGCAAGCCATCAAAACAACCTGGATGGGAAGGAGACAAATGACTAATTATGCCAAACTCACTTTTGATGAATTAAGCATAATCAGAATATCCTGAAGGGCAGTCTAAAAGGATGCACTCATCCATGATGCCATGCCACCAGAATTTCCCCATTTTGTTTACACATCATTTTCTCAAACTGTATAAAGTCGTGGGAAGGCAACGTAACCTCCATAGCAGAAGGTGTTTCAAGCAATAGGAGAGAACATGTGCTTCTCACATGCTAAAAGAAATTTCTTTAAATTAATCCTTTCACTTACCCTTCACCATGTAGGTTTATCACAGCAGAGGAGGAAGGGAAGAGCACCTAATTAGCAGGTCAATTACCAGAAGTAGAAAAAATCTTCAAGCTACTCATCTCCTTAAGTTAACCCTCTAAGAGACTCTTCTCTTGCTTATGTCTTCGCAAGTCTCAATTTTCCCAAAGGAACACATCTTTGTGATGAGAGAATGCATGTAGAAAAATATCCATGGGCTTAATTCGTTCTGAGCCTTGGTCCAAAATCCTTGTTGTTTCATGGTTTATGCAAGATGTGATAAACAAATTTTGGAACAAATTTTGGGTTAAATCAATTCTGAAATACCAGAAGCCAACAATGGACTTGGGCATACAGTTGCTGCTATCAGATTCACGATCTTCAGTATCAACTTCAGAGTTGGATTCACAGTGGCTATGGTATCATCAAATTCGTCATCATCTAAACCAAAGACCAGATACCGGCCATATGCATGCTTGTAGCGGGTAACTGTAACAAGACACAACAGAAGTTCACACACCAATGATGGTTACAATTTTATACTAGTGGAATGCATAAAATACACCAATAAACACTTTGTAAACACTTAAAAACACTTTATAAACACTTTTACAGGTGAACATTGCTCCACAATGGAGTAATGTTCAAGCCTTCCGGAGTTTTGGAAGTGACTGAAGTATTTATGGCACACGCTCCATGGGGTAGCCATATATCTCAGTAAAGTTGGATAACCATGAGAGAGCAGGCTTCAAGGAATGATTCACCAAAATTTCACAACCTTAGGTGAATTATTTTGTTTAAATGACATGAATGTCACATTAGGTTCCAATGAGATGAGACTAGACACTGATGTGACAGATGCATCATGGTGCATGAGGGTATTAAGGAAGAGACAGGGTTTGGTAACATTTATCCTATGTTAGGCCATATCTGTTTACCATCTACAAGAAAATCAGCATGGGTGAACCTCTGTTAGTTAAGACAAAGCCAAGCTTACTGATAGCCTTCTGAATTACTGCCAAAGCTGATAATGAATCCAGGAGAGTATGCCTGCAGAAGTATGATGTATAGGTAGGCAGAGATATTTTGTGGCTCCTTTGCTATATTACAACCCGAGGTATCAATGCAATATCTTGACAGCAACATTCTAAGCTAGAAAATCATGGTTTTGAACATTCAATTCCTGGAAATTTTCAAGAGCTTATCAAAATCCATTTTTAAGTAGACAGTAACCAACTAATCAATTGCATAAGACACTTGTTGCACTAATTCTAATGTTGTAATTTTTAAATGGTGAACATATAATAAAACTTATGAGGTGAAATTAGTTTGATGCCCTTACTTTGGCATCAATTTAAAAAATTTTACTCTTTAGAAAGAGGTCTGGTTCCTGACCCTTAAGTTCATTTTATACAGTTCTTCATTGATTTTTAATGTCAGGCCAAAGTTGCACTGTTAAACCTGAACTTGTGCAAGGGAAATTAAGCACACACTCTTAACTGCACAAGCCAAAATGTTGGCCAGTGCAACATCTGTCGGAGACAGAAAATAATTTGTCAATAATAGGTATTACACAAGCTAAAACTGTCAGACAGAAATCACACAAGCCAACATTTTGGCCTGTCCTATTAAGACTGTGCATTAAATTTTCCAATCACTCATTCAGATTTAAAGGCTCAGTTTTGATGGAGCCACCTGCTGGTGTCTCAGAACCAATGTAGTGTATTTTCAACTGCCTTGTCAGGTGGTGAAAGAAGGCATCATAAGTCACCTACTCATCCTAAAAGAAGCTTCTTTCCCTTCTCATAAAGCCATGGCCAACTCCGTGGCTGAAAAAGCCTCTATCTCTGCCCTTCTGAATTGCTAATGCATAACACCACTAGAAACAGAAACTAAGTATGTTGTTAGGTTCTGACTTTATTTTGTGAAATTCCTGAGATGAAGCCTTTTTCAAATTAGTGCTTCTTAAAGGCCTCTTATTCTAATGCAGGCTTTTGCTGAGAATACACTGTGAAAGTAAGTCTGGCATAATCAGATAATGGTTGACTCAAGAATCTTTTTCCATCCATAAACTTATTTGCAACATCAGGACACAAAATCACCCAAGACAGAAAAGTCCTTCCATATCCTTCTCAAAATATCATCCTTAAATGACCAAATACTCTCTCTTTTAAAGCCTTCTGGTTTCATAAAAGCAGCACTAATACCCACAATGACTGAATGATGGTCTTACTGGACTACCTGCTAGAGGTTATATCACAAGTGGTGAACAACTCTCATTTGCATTTTACAGCCCCTGCACCTTCCTCTTGACTTCCTGCCACTTTCTTAACTAAATCTAATAATTCAAAGAAATGAAAAATATACATCCCAAAGAATCCAAAACAAAAATTCATCAACTTATCAACCTCTTTTAATGATGAAATATGAGCATATGATCAAACATAAGCAAGCAAATAATACAAAGGTAATGAAAAATGCACCAATCATATTTTTGGTGAATAACTTTACAAAAGGTATGGCATAAAAGGCACACAAACAATTCAATCAGGTACAGTATCAAAGTCTTCAGTGCTATACAGTGCTATCATTTTCATGAGATACAAATGAGTTAAGACTCCTTCCTCTCACCATGCTTCTATTTGGCCAAAAAGAGAATGGTAAAAATATTGTAAGAACTGTAAATGAAAGGGTGAGCATCATGCATATACCTAGCTGCTCTTCAACTGCAATCCCATGGAAAAATCAAGTGTCTTGGCCATACTTTGATCCATACTTCACCACATATAACTAAACTACATCCATAAAATATTTCAATGAAGCAGCCCTTATATATACTGAGTAGGTGGAAAAGGGTTTGGGAATTCTGGATTTACTGCAATTAAGAAACCATATATTGTATTGCTGTAACTGAAAGATGTTTGTGTTTGGTAACGAATGAAATCTGATAAATATCTATATATAACGATATTTTGTCACTCTTGGTTTTATGTTTCATAATGACAAGAGTAAACTTGCAGCACAGATGTGGAAATTCTAACTTCCAGAAACAGTCAACCAATGGTGTCCATCTACAAAGCTATTAAAAGTTGACCTTCAAATCAAAACAAAAACAGAAAATGAATTTCCTTTAAAAAAATAAAAAAGATATATGAAACATCACTAATATGCAACAAAAAAAAAAATCCCTTTACTCTACTACGTAAGTAAAGTTTAATTAAATAAAAATCAGAGGAAATGACAATTTTACAACTCTTCATGAAGTTCCACACAAGTCAACATCATCAATCTAACTTGCATTGTAAACAGGTTCTTTCCATTAAATGTAATCTTTCCAAATACCCAACTTAAAATTACAAACATTGTATTTATTATTCTGTACTTATAACTATATATAATCTTTCCTGTTTCTATCAATGTATTATTCATACATTGTTTTTTCTACAGTATATATCTTAAGGCTCTTAAACTTATATGCAGGTACTCAGCCACTGTCAAGACAGTTTACAATTCCAATATGCTATTTCACCTTTAAGATAACCATATACAGAAAACTGGTATTTTATGTGAAATGCTTCAGTCTGACTTGAGACTTATTACACTTGTTTAGACTAGTGTTTCATAAGTTAACTTTAATTTTCAAGGTTATTTCAGTAAAACTATTATATTCTAATCTTTCTTCATTTGACTCCTCATGACTTAAGTGTGTCAAGTAGGGCGGCCATTTATTCCAAAATATTCCTTGAAGACATAACCAGACTCATGATTTTCCAAATATCTGAAGACATCTCCCATGTCTACATGAAATCCACCACCCTTTACACGGATGTTATTCTCTGAGCCAAGTTCCTCAAACAAAGAAAATCTACGTAATTTGGTTAAGTCCTGCTCTGGGGTAATTTCTACTTCTTCACGTTTTTTACAAAGAATCTTCTGCCAGTTCCATGATCTAACCTGAAATACCAAAACAAAAACATTATATTCCATACTTTAGTTTTTAAAGTAAAACAGTGATTTCATACCATATTATTGGTGCTAATGACAAGTAATTTCAAAGGACTCTCACCACTGTTTTGATAAGTCTTGAAAGTACTTTCTTTATCTATACTTCTCAGTCAAAATACTTTGTGCATATATGGATAATTTTCACAATATGCAATATTACAGTGAATTACAAGAAATATGAAGACTCAAGCAACCAAGAACTTTAATGTTGTCTTACTTAACAAATTATTCACAATTCTGAATCATATTTATACAAGTGCTGTTCTAAGTTTAATCAGAAGAACTAGGTAGAACGTTGGGCTACTTTGATAATATGTAAAAGATAGGTGTTGAAAGTATATGAGAATAGGAGCAAGATTCATGTGGATTGGAGAGGAAATTCTGTATGAGTTTTGGTGCTTGAGAGTAATGATCAATACAGATGATAGAAAAGCTAAAACTGCAGCTTTCGAGGATTCTTTAATCTTAAAAGAATTATTAACAACAGTCTTTACCACTGTTGCTGAGAAAGAGTATATCCTTGCAGTGTGGGCAGCATGTTCACCAGCTTAAGGATATTTAATCATGTCTAATCTAACTTTTAAGATTGATGTTCTCCATTTTTGCTTTTCAATTCAGATGTTTTGAAGGTACTGCTCTTTCATCAGCCATAGTAAATACTGCAATATCTCTACATCTCAGATGAAAAAGATGTACAGCTTGTCCCATTTACACTTAAGATGTGTTCCTGAAAACCTAAGAGTAAATAAAAAAGCACAACCCATGGGTTACCACTGAACTCACATTTTTCTGCTACAACCAAAATATCATCATATGTGAAACCTTGACTCCACTCTTTAAAAAGAAGCATCTTACTTTTTCACTTTACACACAAAGTCTACTGGTCAAGTGAGACCAGTCTTTCCATTCACACCACCTCCATTCATGAAATGCTTCCACTGCATCCAACCCCTAATCACTCCTCTAGCAACTTTATGTGAAGTATACCTAGTCCTAATTAATTCTCTCACTTCATCTACCCATCTCTTCTGAAGTCTGCCTCCTCTCCTTGTATCTTCGACTGTACTTTTATATATCATCTTAACCATTCTAACATCTGCCATGTGTTCTGTGAGACCATATCATCCTAAGTCTCATCCACACACCTAATGCACCTTTCTGATGGCTTTTTCACACCACATAACCTTCTCGTATCTTCATTATATCCATCCTCGTAACTGCAACTATACTACACATACTAATCATCTCTACCACTCTTATTCCTAAACTATCTAAAGTCTATACACTTGACTTTCACATCCATACATCGTCATGGAGATTTCTTGCACAATGTACACTGATATTCTTCATATAATTAAAGACAGTTCTAAAAGGATTAAAAATAATTACTACCTTAGTCATTCTATATACAGCAATAATGGTATTTCTCAAAACTGAGTTAGTGTATCAGTATATATACACAAATTGATTTTAATGACAATTTTTTCAATACATTACACTGGAATATAATGAACCTGACAGTGTTCTCCCTCAACAAAACACAGATATCATACTTGAGGATCCATGGTCATATTCACTGGCTGTTGTGTTAACTGTCGCTTCACTGTCTGATGAATCACAGACAGGCTTAATGGTGCGATTCTTTATTATCTTTAGCAGAGATGAGCTTCATAAAGTTCAGAACTCTTCCTTAACAATGTACTGTCATAAACATGAGCCTTTATGTATGAGTGAGGGTCAATTCTGGCCAGTTCTGGATAATAGTTCATCTTGCAGATTATGGATTTCTGCACTACCTCAAGACTATCAGATTTATCTATTGGCAAGTGATATCAGTTAGAATGACAGCATCTTGTCACACTGATGTTTAACATGGCAGGAACTACAGAATTCCTACCCAGATATGTTGCAAAAAAATGGGAGCCTTGACCATGACAAGACAAAACATGAAAGGCAAGAGTTTTGGAAGGAGCATTTTGAGTACAAGCTTTCCGAGTAAACCTGGTAAGCTATATAAGAAAATGGTGATTGAAAGTGTAAAGGCAAGTACAGATCATCAGACTGGGGAGAAGAGTGTGGTTTCAAAAACAAAAGAGGATGTGTGGACCAGGTATTTGTTTTAAAGAATGTGTAAGAAACGCTTAGAGAAGCAGTATAATTTGCATGTGACATTTATGGATCTATGTAAAGCATATGACAGGGTTGACACAGGTGCCATGTGGAAGGTTTTAAGGATATAAAATGAGGTTGAAAGGCTTTTAGAGGCAGTGAGAAGTTTTTATCAAGGTTGTAAAGCATGTCTATGAGTGGGAAGAGAGGAGAGTGGTTCAAAGGAAAGGTTGCTGTACTGTGGGGGTGTGTGATGTCACCATAGCTGTTTAATTTGTTAATGGATGGGGTGGTGAAGGAGGTGCATGAGAGTCTTGGAGAAAGGGACGAGTATGCAGTCTACGAGATGAAGGGGCTTGAGAAGTGAGTCGGTTGTTGTTTGCTGATGATACAGCATTAAAGAGAGATTTAAGTGAGAAACTGCAGAAATTGGTGACTGAGTATGGAAGAGTGTGTGAAAGGAGAATATTAAGAGTCAACAACAGTCTTCTGTCTGATCACCAGTATGGCTTCTGTAAGGCGAGATCCACTGGTGATATTCTTTCCTATCTTACTAATGTCTGGTCATC
>JAYMFT010252577.1:0-10886 GCA_038088735.1 Panulirus argus
CTCAAGATCTTTCTTCTCATGACCAGGTGCATAAGCACTAATGATCACCCATCTCTCACTATCCACTTTCAGTTTTATCCACATTAATCTGGAATTTACTACCTTACACTCTATCACACACTCCCAGAATTCCTGCTTCAGGAGTAATGCTTCTCCTTTCTTAGCTCTTGTCTTCTCACCAACCCCTTACTTCACTCCCAAGACGTATATATATCCTTTCAGTCGGATGGAAATTTATTGACTTTGCTATCTTACCAATTATTTTTACTTTCCTATATTCTGTCTCGTATCTCGTATACTTTAAGTGCTTGGGACAACAGATTTTCTTTGAACTCCTCTAATATCACGAATCATGGATAAAAACTTGCGATCTAGTTGCCGAATCCCGAGGGTAAACCCGAAAGAAATTAGGAGGATCAAACCTGTGGACTCACCACCTCGCCGTAGTAAGAGGGAATAGGAGATATAGCGAAGAAGGAACATTTCTCAAGTACCAGTCGGTCAAGGTACCTTATCACCTCGCCGTAGCAAGAGGCTACAGGAGAAAGAAAGAAGAAGGAACTTTTCTCAAGTCGCAGCCGGTCAAGGACTCACATCACTCCGCCGTAGCAAGAGGCTACAGGAGAGAAAGATAAACATGGGTCTATCAAAAGTCTCATCTTCCTGCAGCATGTGCGGAACTGTGTATAAAGAACTGGAAAAAATGAAGTTAACGGCAGATGGCAAGTTAACTGTGTATATGAAACGCAAAAGCATAAACGCATATAATGAACCAGTCGTCTTTCCATGCGCTAAATTGGAAAAGATGCAGTTCATTACGGCAAAAATTCGTATTCCTTCAATGCATGTCGAATGCAGGGTACAGGTTGATTCTTCGGCCTCACATCCCTTCATGACCTACAGAATGGCTAAGAGGTTGAATCTCTTGGAATGTATAGAAAAGTTGGAGTATATACGAATGTCATACTCAAACCAAACGACAATTCGCCTCGGTGTTATAAATGGCGTCGAGGTCAAATTTCCAACAACACATGGAAAGACATCTATAAGATGCGGTGTAAGAGTGCTTCCGGAGGGGGTTTTGTGGCATCCCGAAGCTGACTTGGTCTTAGATCCCAAGACAATGAGTCAGCACGGCATAACGCAAACTTTTTCTGGTAAAGCTTCCTATTTATATTTCCGTTTCTGCCCGCTGAAGTTTCAACGCTGTGTGAAGACACGGAGGTTTCTGTACAAGCTAGACGGCTCTCTCACACCAAAATTCAATTCGCCCGCTGTCAGGATGCTCATCGATACAAGTTCTCCAAGATGTTTCATATCTGACGACTTCCTCCGCGGTGCATTAGGTTTAAGTCCAGACAGGCATATCACTGCGTTGGTTATCGACATCAGGTCACACCAGAAGGTGGAAATCAAACATTTACAGACTATTCAAACCAGGAAGGCTGATATCATACTTGGGAGGTCGATGCTCAAGAGGTACAGATGTCATATTGATTATCCTCGAGGCAGGCTTTCCTTCCATCCCTGGCAGGACTATGGTTTAGTCAAAATGAGTAAATGGCACCTAGATTATTGATTGTCATCCCGGGCCAGAACAAATTTGCCGCGAGGACTGAGGATACCATATCTGCAGGAAGGGAGCGTTGAACTCTGGAATAGATGTTGACCAGTCTATTACAATAATTGCTATTTAGCAGGAGTTCTATTGGTTTATTATTATCGAAACCTTACAGTACACTACATGTTTCACATAAGAAATCCGCTCCATCAGGTTTATACAGTTCACAAAGCTTGAACACCCAACACAACCTGTAGACCCTTTTATCGCCATGTCAGGGCAGAAACTAAGATGTGACCGGTAAAGAGTATGGGGTGGGTGGTGCCAGAGAGCGGTCGAGAGGAGTTAGGTGTGTGTTTGTGTGTGTGTGTGTATGGAGGGAGGGAGGAAGTTGACCTGGGTAGCGAAATGTGTATTCATTTCATATTCTTATGCTGTTTCTGTGTTGATAGTTCACACTCTTGATGATTTGGTTGATGATGGGATTTGCTTTAAATGTACCTGGGGATAGGTTAAAGTTCTTGATATTAAGAGGACAGATGAAATGATCATTATTACGAGCAGCATAGTCCAATGAAGGGTACGATGTGACTGGGTTGTTAAGGTCTACAGGGTGATCATTTTCACTGGGAATGTTTAGCAGTAGTATCATGGTCACCTTTGCCTACTGACTGCGTATACCAATAACATCTTTCACCACCTGTTTTTTCCTGTCTTGCCAATGTATACACGTGATGAGACGGATAGTGGATGAAGTGTAGAGGAGGAGAGATAGTGTAGGTAGGATTGTGGAGATGGATAGTGTAGGAAGGAGAGAGGAGGAAGGATAGTAGAGGCAGGATAGCGAAGAAATAATAGCGGCAGACGGATAGTGGAGGTAGGATAGGATAGTAGAGGATGGATAGTAGGGGGATAGTGGAGGATGGATAGCGGAGGAAGGATAGTGGGGCATGGACAGTGGAAGAAGGATAGTGGAGAAAAGGTAGCGAAGGAAGGATAGTGAAGGAAGGATTGCGGAGGAAGGATAGTGAAGGAAGGATAGTGCATGAAGGATAGTGGAGGAAGGATAGTGACGGGAAGATAGTGAAGGCAGGATATTGGAAGTAGGATAGTGGAGGAAGGATAGTGAAGATAGGTTAGTGAAAGCAGGATAATGGAGGAAGGATGATGAAGGAAGGTTAGTGGAGGAGGGATAGTGGAGGAAGGGTAGTGAAGATAGGATAGTGAAAGCAGGATAATGGAGGAAGGATGATGAAGGAAGGTTAGTGGAGGAGGTATAGTGGAGGAAGGATAGTGGAGGAAGGGTAGTGAAGATAGGATAGTGAAAGCAGGATAATGGAGGAAGGATGATGAGGGAAGGTTAGTAGAGGAAGGGTAGTGGAGGAAGGATAGTGAAGGAAGGATGGCAAGGAAAGGATAGCAATGGAAGGATAGCGGAGGATGGATAGCGTAGAAAGGAACATGAACAAAGGATAGGCGAGGAAGGATAGTGAAGGGATAGTGGAAGAAGGAGAAAGGCTAGTACAGGAAGGATAGTGAAGGAAAGATAATGGAGAGAGGATAGTGGAGGAAGGATAGTGAAAGAAGGATACTGGAGGAAGGATAACAGAGGAAGGATACCGAAATAAGGATAGTGGGGACTAGGACAGTGGAGGACGGATAGCGTAGAAAAGATAGTGGATTAATGATAACGGAGGAAGGATAGTGATGAGATAGTGGAGGCAGGACAGTGGAGGACGGATAGTGGAGGCAGGACAGTGGGGGAGGGGTAGTGGAAGCAGGATAGCGGAGGAAGGATAATGGAAGAGGGATAGTGGAGGCAGAACACTGGAGGAAGGATAGCAGAGGGAGGTAGAATAGTGGAGGAAGTGGTACACAACAGGAATCACGTTTTTATTAACTGGTTGTATTTCTCTAACACTCGCATATTTTGCTTTAGAATTTCCACATAATTCCTCCAGTGGTTCTTGTGTACCGCAAGCTATCATGTCTGGTGACTGACAGAGAGATTTGCACCGGTGAAGACACATCCAGACCGCCTCGGCTACCCCTCAGTCTAAAAGAGGAGGCAGGAACCTAGCGGACTGCTGACACAGGAATGTAGGAAGTATTACCGTGCGACTCAGTCAGAAATCTGAAATGAACATTTTCATATGTCCTGGTCTGTAAACTGAACTTCGCTCTTGTTCTTCACTGTTGTGACCCTTCAGGAATGGTCTGCATATCCGTTTTCTCTCTTCTCAACATGTAATTTCTTTCATCCACAGCTTCCTTCATGAAATGTGTCTTTACATAGCAGAGCCTTCTGTTCATCTTTTTTTTTTTATTATCACTATTCCATTTCCAGTTGCATAAGTAAGTAGATAAGTAAGTACCTATCACCTCCGGAACATTACCCCCCACATATCTTCATTCTATATCCCGCGTGTTACATTGAAACATGGAACAACTATAAGTAAAAGCTCTTCTTACTGGAAGAATTGTACACAAAAATGCTCTTTACTTTTTCACAATTCACGCCAAGCTGATTTCTCACGTGAGGTTAATGCCTTCATTCTTACGAACTTCATTCATAATTCTCAGTCATTCCCCTGTCATCTTCATCTGAAATATCCCTAATATTTAAGCAAGCTAAGTTTGTGTGATACAAGGCTGAGAGAGCTAGGCTCGTGTGATAAATGAATAAGAGACTAGGCTAGTGTGATACAAGGCTGAAGGGTTTGAAATCAGGGCTGCAAGATGATACACGTGGTTTAGCAAGAGGTGTGGCATTATCGTGGTTTAACAAGAGGTGTGGCATTATCAGTGAAAGATGAGTGGCTTGAAAAGATGTTTAACTGCAAGTGTGTCAGCGGAATTCAAGTATGAGAAACCAAGAATGTCTTAACGTTGCTTATGCAGCATTCAGTGATAAAGGAGAGGATGTTGTACAGCTGTCGTGATTCACCTTTTGTGAACAGCTATTTCATATCTATAAAGGTTTTGTACGCCCTATGTGAAGTACTGCTCATGCATATGGGATAACTCTTTCTCCACATTTTTATCGACCAAAGTGGAAGTAAAAGCGTTCCATCTCATTAATACTGGCATCACCTCTTCAGCCATCCATTTTCATACACCGCAATGTAGCTTCTCGCTATCTTTTTTACAGGTATTGTTCTAGCCACCGTTCTCGTGAGTTGCTTGCATATGTCTCTGCCCCCAAGGCTTCTGCCGAAGGCATGCGTTTGACTGCTATTGCCCACAGTTTGTGTGTGGAGACCGGCCACTCGAGAATCGACCGTTATGATACTTCCTTCCCTCGAACAGCTAAGCATAGGTATACTCGTCCTCCTTACGTCTTTCTTTCTTCGAGCAATCTTTCTAAACTTTAAGTCAGGTCAACAGACACCTGCGGAGCCCTAATTTCTATAGTTCTCTTCTCACTTTATTTCTTTTACCTGAGATGGCCTTTGACTGGGACATTTTTGTCCGTAACACGTCGGTCATCGTAAAAGATAAGGATGTAGGTCCAAGGTGGGGATACTGCGTGTGATGGGTCACTTGAATGGAGGGATCGGGGACCTAGTGTATGAGAGATTGATAGGTACTTATGTTGTCCCCGATGTGATGGGTAATTGTCAAAGAATACATGGATTGTACACATCAGCAGGCATGAGCGTTGCAGACATATACTTTAAACAGAAGACGTTTATGTATACAAATGATACAGACAACAAGGAAGACAGGATAGATGTGAGCATGACTGATCTGTTTCTGGTGCGAAGGAATGTGATGAGTAGTTTGAGTGATGTGCCGTGTAGGAAAGGGTTAGGTGGAAGTTTGTCAGACCATAGAGTAAAAATTTGTAAATTAGCCACTTTTTTTAGATGGTGCAGGACAAGAAGTGTCAGTGGAAATAATGAGAAGGGTTAAAACAGAGATGCTGCAGTATGAAAGTGCGAAACTTACCTTCCGGTTGAAGGTAGGTGAAAAGCTAAGAGGAAACGAAGCTGAGATGATGTAGAGCCAGTCTAATACAGCATTACTGCAGGACTGCCAGGGGTGCATGTTCGGTACAACATGTAAAGGATGTGGCAATACGGGTACACCATGGTGGAACGAAGAGTTAAGAAAAGTGATGGAAGGGGAAAAACAGAGTTTGGAATCTGCTAGAAGCGTTAAAAAGGTGGCGTATATGAAGGAAATGGGAACCTAGAGAGACAAATTAATGAGAACGACAGACTGAAGGAGGTAAACTTACGTTGAGGAGAGCAATGTAAGGATGTCCGTTAGTGAGAAAGCATGAAATTTACGAGACATGGAAAGGATATCTTTAGAGACCAGGTTGAAGATGATGGCGAAACAGACATGTCACAGGTTTACAGTAATATTAGGATTAGAGGTAAAGAGAACAAGAGGAATAGATATATGGAAGAGGATGACATTAAATAACAGGAAGTGAGAACAACATTAAAACTCTAAAAACAAATAAAGGTAGAGCTGCGGGTATTGACGGAGGGGTGTGTGAGATGTGATTGAATGCAGGTGAAACAGTTGAAGTGGATCTGGAGAGTGTGTATGAAAGTCCAAAAAGTGTTTAAGCGCGTGATGAGAGAAAGAAGTTGGCACCTGTCTCTCAGCATAACAGTACGGTAATTAAAGGTGAGTTATTAGGCAGAGTGGTGATTAATCGTGATAGAAGGATTAGTGAATTCCATGTTGGTAAGGCACAAAGTGATTTAGAAGGGGAAAAGAGGAGTATAGACCAGATTTTTGCATTTAGGTAGTGAGGGAAGTTCTCATAAAAAGATGTATTTACAAAAGGCACTTATTGTAGGATGAATAGGAAAACACTTAAGTAAGAATATAATTTGTTTTATCGAAATTAAGTTTCTCTTCCTTCATCCACCTTAGAAAGACACCCTCTTGCTGTTCGCGCACCCTCGTAAAATGTCGTAAAAAGTATTTTTTGTTCCTGTTGTCCTGTTGTACGTCCAGAACCTGGCACGACGTGCACCTTTTACTCTCTAGTTTAACTTGTTCCTCCGTACAGTCTACGTCTGTCCCACTCGTCATGTCTCCTATTGCTGTATTTGTCTGTCAGTATATCAAAAGCTCATTCCATCTGCCTGCTGGTCTCTTGGGTGCTTCAGTGATGCCAACAGCACTGTGGAGAGCGGCAGCTGATGAGTGCATCTGTCTGGCAGCTGTTGAGTACGGCAGTGTGATCAGCAGTACCGCGGAGAGTGGCTGTTGCTGAGTGCGTCAGTGGGTCCAGCAGGATGGCAGCGGTTAAGTGTGTCAGCGCAGCCAAGAAGGGTGGTGGAGGGTGGAAACTACAGATTGCGTTAATGCGGTCGTAGGGATCATGGAGTGTGGCAGGTGCTGGGTGCGTCAGTCTGGTCAGCAGGAACGTGGAGGGTCGCGAGCGGGAACATGAAATACAAATTTACACAACACCATATTTAGTCTGAGGTTCTGGTCGTCCGTGTCCTGCCTAGTGATCCATGTGTGTGTTCCCTGCTGGCAACTTCAGGCCTGAAGATCCCTGTGGAGCAACTGACATCTTCAGGAACAATAACTTTTGACTGTACCGAGCAAGTGTCTTGTACTGTTCCAGGTCTGCCTTGCCACACCATGCAGTACCCGCCATCAGATAGTGAGATCCCCACCACTACCTTCCACTTACTCAGTGTCTTTTCAGCCTCCAAATAAACCAAGTGTGACTCAATTCCCACACACAGTGGTGTTAATCAGGGGAAGTCGACGTATTACTTTTTGAACAAAATACCTCTCCGCTTGTTACGCAACATCCCTTGAGATTAAAATCAATGTTGAAAACACAGGAAAGTCTTTCGAGTCTCTCGCAATAGTTGGATAGAATTCAGTCTTTCTAATATCAGAGACAGAGTAACAGGTCTGGTTTCATAATGGTATCTGGATGTTCAGTCAAACGCATACCAACCCATGCACTAAAGCCTTCCAGACTTTCCTCTCCAAAAAGATTAATGATTGAAGAAATTGACACATTGATATTTAGGAGATTGATTTGATGTTTAGCTTGCTTTTGCAACCATCAACTAACTCATAGTACGTTCCACTCTACTGGGACTCAACCCGATCCCCGTATAGTGGTGACATCTCAGCAGTGGCGGCACACTTTTTTTCACAACAAACGCAGCGACAAGAGACCCTTCTGATTTATAAAACAGCTTTTTGATGCATGTCATGAAAATTCTTGCAATCCAGACATTGATAATAAGCTAGGAAACACTAACCGTCCCCGATGAATCTCCCTTACCAGTTGACCCAGTAGCAAAGTATTCTTTGCAAAAAGACAGACCCTGACCCAAAACAATATGTCACTGGGCAGTGGTAGTGAACCTCGGGCAATGTGGTTCAGAATTGGTGCTGTTACGCAGCATAACGATGGTCCGTATGCCCGCCATCGGGGTATCATAAACACTTGTTTCCAGGCTTGTTACACACCAGTGATTGCATCAGCTAGTTATAGCAGTATATAATCAGATTCTTGTATTGCATCATCTTTTGTACCGGGGAGGGAATAGTGGTATATCAAGTGTGAGAGCGGAGGGATGCCATTTACCTCTGCTGTTGGTCTCAGTGTGTGCACTGAGTACTGTCAGCCAATTCTGCAGTGGGATCTATTGTAATATTGTTTCTTTTTTCACTCAGGCTGCCCATGGTTATGTCACAAGAGCAGTCGGTGTAAAAGCCAGCAGTCAGTAGCATATTCATGGAAAGTTACCGTGTACAGAGTGTAAAGGGCAAGTCCAGCCCATCAGTGATGCCCCTGCTGAACTATGACAGTATAAATCCACTACTCGTCATACTGATGTTATTAAGAAATAACCAGCCCTTTTAGCAAGTAACAGTCATCTGTGTGATCTGCTTCCCAGCATGGGATCGATTGTTAAGTATCTTTTCAGAGACAAGGAACTCGCTAATGCTCGATAAGCTTCCTCGTTAGTCTTAATAGGTAACATGACCTGGACGCCCTCCCCTGCCTGGCTCATTCACTGGTAATGTAGGCATCCCTCGTTAACCTTAACAGTATCATGTAATATCAGTCAAGCGGTAGATATGCATATGCTGTAGATTATAGATCTACCGGAAAAGATTGTGGATTTATTGAAAGAGCCGACAACTAATTTCCAAATTTCAGACCGTCCATCATACTGTGCATTTGTCAGACTACATCAGCGTTTAATATGAATTTCTTCGCAAATGCTGTTCGCTGACACAACTGTAGCGATAGTAATAAGTCTGCTTTTAGGAAACTGAGAGTCATGTTTCGATGTAGAAATATCTTTTCTTCCGACCAGTTGCTCCGTTTATGCAAAGGATTCATCCGTCCTTTTATGAAGTACTGCTGTCACATCTGGGTTGGTCTAACTCTTCATCCTTACCTGACAGAGTTGAATCGAAAGTGGTCCGACTTATAAACGCTTGCCCTTCGCCTAAATGTTGGTTGTTTTCCTCTTCTGTAGGTGTTACTTTGGTTTTTGCTCCCGAGAGCTGGCTGCTCGTGTGCCCTCACCACTAGCTAGACCACGCAATACTCGGCAAGCTGCTACGTCACATGGTTTTTGTGTGGCAGTTGGCAACTCAAGTGGACCGTTTTGATACCTGCTTCTTTCCCTACACGTCGAAGCTTTGGAACTTTCTACCTTCTCATGTCTTTCCCAATAACTATGACCTGGCACATTCTAAAAGACAGGTTTTTCACTTCCTCCAGAAATCGTAAATGCTTTCCATTGTCTCTTCTTTTCTCTAAATTTAACCTCTCTACATTTCGGTTAAGGCCCGGCCTTGATATGTACTCTTGTCCGTGATGGAGCCTCCAACGTGAAAAAAAAAAAATATTTGTACCTATGTTCATTGACACTGTCAATATATTCAGTGTTTCTGTATCAAAAGGTACAGTCGACAAAGAATACAACAAATAATATCGGTACATTTACTGTACTTTACATCATTAAACGAAGAACGTAGAGAATTAATATATTATCCTGGGTGTCATCGTGGTTAGTCTCCTTATTTGGCGATGACATCACAAACATAGGAAAGTTATCGGGTACAATTGGAGATGTGAAGAAGGAACTTCCCTGAATGTAATTGCCAGATACTTCTATATTCATAGCGTTTGCTCTCTATTATATTAAAAACTTTCTTATTTTCTGTAGGCAAGATATACCTGAAAATACAATATCTAAGTAAAAATATAGAAAGGAATCTGTGATTGATCTGACATACAAAAGTGAAAGTATACTAGTGGACGGAGAATTTGGCAGAGCTCTAAAACTCACATTTCAAAATACAAACAATGCAGTTAATATTTCAGGGTAATCACTTGTATTTCATCCACCTTTCGTGGGAAGTCTTGTTATTATTTCTGAATTCCATTCCCTGAAAAGGATCGTTGATGAAAGGAATTGCCCTAACAGCCTTATGCGGCTTCCAGCCACATTCAGTTATGCGTTCCTTTTGAACATTTATAGTTATTCAAGCTCAGTCCTAAAATTAAAGAAGAATCAGCATGCATTAGTTTGATGATTCTCTCACGAGCAATGCAAGGTTTCTTACCGGATCATATGGGTCCCTAAAGAAAAGCATTAGATTCTCTTACGATGTTAACCAACTCTTTTACTTTCTCATTTGTTTACTTCATAACAGCATAACATTTAGCCTATGACTCCTCGTCTTTTTAGCTTCATAAAACACTTCAGCGCTTCTTAAAAATCAATATAACCAAAGTGAATTACGCTTGTTTGTCTTATCACAATAAACAAATAATCTCCAATACTATTTTAAAGATATATGTCAAAGAATATGGCACGAGGAATGGATTCTAAATGTAAAAAGAATTTAGAAATAGAATTGTTAGAATTACTATCCCTAACCGTCACAACTGGTCTAACATTGCTCATTTCCAATTCCGTTGAACCCATGGGAAAGATTTTTTTTGTTGTTGACTGTACATTTCGTGGTGTATGTATGGTAATATTTGTTATGAAGAGTAGTAAACTGACCGGTTGACTTCATATCTATGTGGTGTGTGTGTGTGTGTGTGAGGGAGGCTGCGGGCAGCAGGGGGTTGTTCAGACCGTGGCTCTGCTCTACACTACTGGTCCCTTCACTCAATGTTCATTGTCTCTGTTGTCTATTTCTCTCAAAATAGGTACCCAGAGGCAGTCTTTATAATCTCTGCCTAAAGCCAGACTGCGAAGATTGAGGAGCTCTATTATGATATATATATATATATATATATATATATATATATATATATATATATATATAATATATATTTCTTTTTTTTTAT
>JAYMFT010252588.1:0-10886 GCA_038088735.1 Panulirus argus
TAATCACTGAATGATGCTGTGCCAACTACCAATATCCTCCACCTTCATATAAAAACTGACTGAGGCCGTGCAAATGCTACTCTCCTCCACTTTCAAATAATCACTGATTGATGCCGTGCCAACAACCACTATCCTCCACCTTCAAATAATCACTGAAAGATGTGCCAACTACCACTATCCTCCAACTCCATATCATACTGACTTATTCCTTGCCAACTACCACTATCCTCCACCTTTATAGAATTACTGACTGATGCCTTGCCAACAAGCACTATCCTCCACATTCATATTATCACTGGCTGATGCCTTGCGATCTGCCACAGTCCTCCACCATCATATAATCACTGACTGATACCGTGCCAACTACTAAAATCCTCGTCTTTCATAAAATCACTGACTGATGCCGGACCAGCTACCACTATTCTCCACCTTCATATAGTCACTGACTGATGCCGTGCCAACTACCACCATCCTCCATTTTCAAAAAATCGCTGATTGATGCCGTGCCAACTACAACTACCCTCCACCTTCATATAATCAATGACTTAGACCTTGCTGACTATAATCATCCTCCACTTTCATACAATCACTGGATAATGCCGTACCAACTACAACCATCCTACCATTATCATCCACTTTCATGTAATCACTGACTGATACCATGCCAACTACCACAACCCTCCACTTTCATAAAATAACTCACTGATGCCATGCCAAGTACCACTGTACTCCACATTCTTATAATCACTGACTGATGCCGTGACAACTACCACCATCCTACACTTTCATAAAATCACTGACTGATGCCGTGCCAACTACATCTATCCTCCACCTTCATATGATCAATGACTGATACCGTGCCAACCACCACTATCCTTCACTTTCATATAGTCACTGACTGATTCCGTGCCAACCACCGCTACCCTCCACTTCCATAAAATCATTGACTTATACCGTGCTAACTACCACTATCCTCCACCTTCATATAAACATTGACTGAAGTCGTGCCAACTGCAAGTATCGTCCACCGTCATATAATTAATGCCTTATGAGGTGCCAACTATCACTATCCTCCAACTTCATATAATCACTGACTGATACCTTGCCAACTACCACTATCTTCCTCCTTCATATAATCACTGACTGATGACCTGCCATCCACCAAAATCCTCCACCTTAATACAATTACTTACTGATGCCATGCCATTTATTAGTATCCTCCACCTTCATATAATCACTGACTGATTCCGTGCCAACTACCATTTTTCTCCACTTTCATATAGTCACTGACTCATGCCATGCCAACTACCACTATCCTCCACCTTCATATAACGACTTACTTATGCCATGCCAACTACCTCTGTCCTCTACGTTCATATAATCACTGACTGATACCTTGCCAACTACTAATATCCTACACCTTCAAATAAACACTGATTCATTCCGTGCAACCACCACTATTTGCATCCTCCATATAATCATTGACTGATGCCCTGCCTACTAGCACTATTAATCACCTTCATATAATTACTAACTGATGCTGTGACAACTACCACTATCATCCACCTTCATATAATCACTGACTGACGAAATGGCAACTACAATTATCATCCACCATCATATACTCACAGACTGACGCCGTGCCAACTACTACTACCCTCCACTTTCATAAAATCACTGAATGATACCGTGCCAACTACCATTATCCTACACCTGCATGTAATCACTAACTGATGCAGTGCCAACTGCCACTATCCTCCACTTTCATATAATCACTTACTGATACGGTGCCAACTACCACTATCATCCACGTTCATATAATCACCGACTGATACCGTGCCAACTACTAATATCCTCCACCTTCATATAATCACTGACTGATGCCTTGCCAACCACCACCATCCTCCACCTTCATACAATCACTGATTGATGCCGTGCCAGCTACCAATATCCTCCACCTTCATATAATCACAGAGTGATGCTGTGCCAACCACCACAATTTTCCACCTCCATATAATCACTAACTGAGGCCGTGCCAACTACCACTAACCTCCACCTTCACCACCACTATCCTCCACCTTCATATGATGAGTGACTGATGCCGTGCCAACTACCACTGTACACCACCTTTATATAATCACTGACAAATACCATGACAACTACCACTATCCTCAACCATCAAATGCTCACTGACTGACGCCGTAATAACCACCACTGTCCTACACCTTCATATAATCACTGGCTGATGCCTTGCTAACTACCACTATCCTCCACCTTCCTATAATCACTGACTGATGCCTTGCCAACCACCACTATCCCCCATCTTCATATAATCACTGATTGATGCCGTGCCAACTACTAATATCCTCGACCTTCATATAATCACTGATTCATGAGGTGACAATTACCACTATCCTCCAACTTCATATGATCACTGACTGATACCGTGTCAACTACAACTATCCTCAACCTTCATATAATCACTGACTGATGACCGGCCAAATACCACAACCCTCCACCTCATATAATCACTGACTGATGCTGCGTCAACCACCACTATTTTGCAACTTCATATAATCATTGACTGATGCCGTGCCAGCTACCATTATCCTCCACATTTATATAATCACTGTCTCATACCGTGCCAACTACTACTGTTGTCCACCTTCATATAACGAATGACTAATGCCGTCCCATCTACCACTGTCGTACACCTTCATATAATCACTGAGTGATACATTTCCAGTTACCACTATCCTCCACTTTGATATAATCAATGACTGATGCCTTGCCAACCTACACCATCCTGCACATTTGTATAATCACTGACTGATACCTTGCCAATTACCACTATCCTCCACCTAAATATAATCACTGACTGATACCTTGTCATCTACCACTATCCTCCACTTTCACATAATCACTGACTGATTCCGTGCCAACAACCACTCGCCTCCACCTTCATGCAATCACTGACTTATCCCATGAAAACCACCACTATTTTCCATCTTCATATATTCACTGACTGACGCCATGCCAACTGCTAATATCCTCCACCTTCATATAATCACTGACTGTGGCCTTGCCAACTACCACTATACTCCACCTTCATATAATAAGTGACTGGTGCCCTACCAAATGCTGACTTATGCCGTGCCAATCAACTCTATCCTCCTATTTCATATAATCACTGACTGATGTCGCGCCAATTACCAATACCCTCCACTTTCATATAATCACTGACTGATACCTTGCCAACTACCACTATCACCCACCTTCATATAATCACTGACTGATGCCGTCCCAACAACCACATTTTTCCACATGTAATAATATCACTGAATGATGCCCTGCCAGATACAACTATCCTCCACCTTCGTATAATCAATGACTGATACCATGCCAACTATAGCTCTCTTCCACCTTCATGTAATTACTGACCGATTCCCTGCTAACTACCAATAGCCTCAATTTTCATATAATCATTGACTGATAACGTGCCAGCTACCACGATCCTCCACCTTCATATAATTATTGAATGGCGCTCGCCAACTACAACTATCATCCACCTTCATATAATCACTGTTTGATGCCGTGATAACTACCACTATCTTCCACCATCATATACAGATGTCGTGCCAACTACCATTATAATCCACTTTCATATAATCACTGACTGATGCCGTGCCAACTGCCACAATCCTCCACTTTCATATACTCACTGACTGATGCTTTGCTAACTACCACTATTTTCCACCTTCATATAATTTCTGACTGATTTATATTCACTTACTGATGCCGTGCCAACTACCAATATCCTCCAACTTCATATAATCACTGACTGATACCAAGCCAATTACAACTGTCCTCCACCTTCATATAATCACTGATTTATGCTGTGCCAAACAACACTATCCTACACTTTCATATAATCACTGATTGATGCCGTGCCAATTACCACTACCCTCCATTTTCATATAATCACTGACTGTTACCTTTCCAACTACCACTATCTTCCACCTTCATATAATCACTGACTGATGCCGCGCCAACTACCACCATTCTCCAATTTCATAATATCACTGACAGATGCCCTGCCAAATACAGCTATCATGCACATTCATATAATCAATGATTGCTATCGTGCCAACTACCACCATCCTCCACTTTCATAAAATCACTGACTGATGCCGTGCCAACCACCACTCTCCTCCATCTTCATATAATCACTGACCTATTCCATGCTAAGGACCAATAGCCTCCATTTTCATATAAATATTAACTTAAAACATGCCAACTACCACGATCCTCCACCTTCATATAATCACTGACTGACGCCGCGCCAAATACAACAATCCTCCAACTTCATATAATCACTGACTGATACCGTGCTAATTACCACTATCCTCCACCTTCATATAATCACTGACTGATACCGTGCCAACCACAACTATCCTGCATCTTCGTGTAATCACTGACTGACGCCGTACTAATTACCACTATCTTCCACCTTCATATAATCACTGACTCATGCCGTGACAATTAACACTATCCTCCATCATCAAATACTCACTAACTGATACTATGCCAATTACCACTTTCATCCAATTTCATATAATCCCTGACTGATGCCGTGCCAACTACCACTATCTTCCACCTTCATATAATCACTGACTGACGCTGTGGCACCTGCCACAATCCTCCACCTTCATATAATCACTGACTGATGCCTTGCCAACTACCACTATTTTCTACCTTCATATAATCTCTGACTGATACTATATCAACTACCACTATCCTCCACATTTTTATATTCACTGACTGATGCCGTGCAAACTACTACTATCCTCCACCATTAAATACTCACTGACTGATGCCGTGCCAACTACCACTGTAGTACACCTTCATATAATCTCTTCCTGATGCCGGGCCAACTACCACTATCTTCCACTTTCATATGATCACTGACTGATGCCGTGCCAACACCACTACGCTCCTCTTTCATAAAATCACTGACTTATTCCGTGCCAACTATTACTATCCTCTATATTCATATAATCACTGACAGATGTCTTGCCGACTACCACTATCCTCCACTTTCTTATAATCACTGACTGATACCGTGCCAACTACCAGTATCCTACACCTTCATATAATCACTGACTCATGATGTAACGACTACCACTATCCTTCAACTTCATTTATCACTGACTGATACCGTGCCTACTACCACTATCCTCAACCGTCATATATTCACTGACTGACGAACTACCAACAACCACTATCCTCCACCTTCATATAATCATTGATTGATGCCATGCCAATTACCACTATCCTCCACCTTCATATAATTACTAACTGATGCAGTGTCAACCACCACTATTTTGCACCTTCATATAATCACTGACTAATTCCTTGCCAACTACCATTATCCTCCATTTTCATATAATCACTGACTGATATCGTGCCAACTACCACTATCATCCACCTTCATATAAATAATGACTGATACCGTATCAACTACCACCATCCTCCACTTTCACATAATCACTGACTGATTCCGTGCCAACTACCACTATTTTCAACCTTCATGTAATCACTAACTGATACCTTGCCAACTACCACTATCCTCCACCTTCATATAATCACTTACTAACGCAGTGCCAAGAACCACTCTCCTCCACCTTCATATAATCACTGACTTATACCGTGAAAACCACCACTATTTGCCACATTCATATAATCAATGAATGATGCTGTGCCAACTACCAATATCCTCCACCTTGATATAATAACTGAAAGAAGCCGTGCCAAATGGTACTCTCCTCCACTTTCAAATAATCAGTGATTTATGCTGTGCCTACAACCACTATCCTCCACCTTCATATAATCACTGACTGATGTCGTGCCACCTACCACTATTCTCCAACTTCATATCATCACTAACTGATGCCGTTACAAATACCAATATCCTCCACCGTCTTATAATCACTGACTGATATCGTGCTAACTACCACTATCCTCCACCTTCATATAATCACTAACTGATGCCTTGCCAATAACCACTATCCTCCACATTCATATTTTCACTGACTGATGCCATGCGATCTACCAGAGTCCTCCACCATCATATATTCACTGATTGATCCCGTGCCAACTACTAACATCCTTTACTTTCATAAAATCACTGACTGATGCCGTACCAACTACCACTGTCCTCAACCTTCATATATTAACTGACTGATGCCGTGTCAACTAACACCATCCTCCACTTTCATGAAATCACTGATTGATGCCGTGCCAACTGCAACTATCCTCCACCTTCATATAATCAATTAATGATAACGTCCCAACTAACACTCTCACCCACTTTCATATAATCATTGACTGATACCGTGCCAACTACCACAATCCTCCACTTTCATAAAATCATTGACTGATGCCATTCCAACTACCACTGTACTTCACCTTCATATAATCAATGACTGATGCCGTGCCAAATACCACCATCCTCAACTTTCACTTAATCACTGACTGATATCATTCCAACTACCACTGTCCTCCACCTTCATATAACTACTGACTGATGACCTGCCAACCACCAATATCCTCCACCTTAATGTAATCTCTGACTGATGCCATACCGTTTACCAGTATCCTCCACCTTCATATAATTACTGACTGATGCCGTGCCAACCACCACTATTTTCCAACTTCACATAATCACTGACTAATTCCGTGCCAATTACCATTATCCTCCACTTTCATATAACGACTTACTTATGCCGTGCCAGCTACCACTGTCCTCCACCTTCATATAATCACTGACTGATACAGAGCCATCTGCCACATTATTCCTCCTTCATATAATCACTGACTGATACCATGCCAACCACTACTCTCCTGCACCTTCATATAATCAGTGACTGATGCCCTGCCAATTACCACTATCCTACGCCTTCAAATAATCACATCTGATGCCGTAACAACTACCACTATCCTCCACTATCATATGCTCACTTACTGTTGCCGTGCCAACTACCACTATCATATACTTTCATATAATCACTGATTGATGCCGTGCCTACTAACACTATCCTCCACCTTCATATAATCACTGACTGATGCCGTGCCACCTGCCACAGTCCGCTACCTTCGTATAATCATTGACTGATGCCTTGTCAACTACCACTATTCTCCACCTTCATATAATCTCTGACTCATACCATATCAACTACCACTATCCTCCACATTCTTATATTCACTGACTGATGCCATGCCAACAACCACTGTCCTTCACCTTCATATAATCTCTGACTGATGCCATGCCAACCACAACTATCCTCCACTTTCATATAATCACTGATTGATGCCGTGCAAACAGCCACTACACGCCACTTTCATAAAATCACTTACTTATACCGTGCCAACTACCACTATTATCCACCTTCATATAATCATTGACTGATGTCTTGCCGAATGCCATTGTCCTCCACTTTCTTATAATCACTGACTGATACTTTGCCAACTACCACTATCCTCCACCTTCATATAATAATTGACTGATGCCTGATAACTACCACTATCCTCCACCTTCATATAATCACTGACTAATGAGGTGACAACTACCACTATCCTCCAACTTATTATAATCACTGACTAATACCGTGCGAACTACCACTATCCTCCACCTTCATATAGTCACTGACGGATGACATGCCAACCACCACTAACCTCCACCTTCATATAATCACTGACTGATGCCGTGCCAATAACCACTGTCCTCCACCTTCATATAATCGTTGACTGATGCCGTGTCAACCACCACTATTTTGCACCTTCATATAATCACTGACTGAATCCTTACCAACTACTGTTATCATCCACTTTCATGTAATCATTGACTGATACCGTATTTACTGCCACTATCCCCCACCTTCATATAATCACTGACTGATATCGTGTCAACAACCACTATCCTCAACTTTCACATAATCACTGACTGATCCCGCGCCAACTACCACTATCATCAACCTTCATATAATCACTGACTGATACCTTAACAACTACAACCATCCTCCACCTTTATAAAATCACTGCCTGACGTCGTTTCAAGCACTCTCCTCCACCTTCATATAATCTCTGACTTATGCCGTGAAAAGCACCACTATTTGCCACATTCATATAATCACTGAATGATGCTGTGCCAACTATCAATATCCTCCACCTTCATATAGTAACTGACTGAGGCCGTGCCAAATGCTACTCTCCTCCACTTTCAAATAATCACTGATTGATACCGTGCCAACAACCACTATCATCCACCTTAATATAATTACTGACTGATGACGTACCATCTACCACTATCCTCCAACTTTATATCATCACTGAGTGATGCCGTGCCAACAACCAGTATCCTCCACCCTCTTATAATCACTGACTGATGCCGTGCTAACTACCACTATCCTCCACCTTCATATAATCACTGACTAATGCCTTGCCAACAACCACTATCCTCTACATTCATATTATCACTGACTAATACCGTGCGGTCTACCACATTCCTCCACCATCATATAATCACTGACTGATACCATGCCAACCACTAACATCCTCTACTTTCATATAATCACTGACTGTTGCCGTACCAAGAACCATCATCCTCCACTTTCATATAATCAATGACTGAAACCGTGCCAACTATAAGCATCCTCCACTTTCAGAAAATCCCTTGATGATGCCGTGCCAACTACAACCATCCTCCGCCTTCTTATAATCAGTGACTGATACCGTGCCAATTACCACTATCATTCACTTTCATATAATCATTGACTGATACCGTGCCAACTACCAAAATCCTCCACTCTCATAAAATAACCGACTGATGCCATACCAAGTACTGAACTCAACCTTCATATAATCAGTGACTGATGCCGTGCCAACTACCACCATCCTCCACTTTCATAAAATCACTGACTGATGTCGTGCCAACTATAACTATCCTCCACCTTCATATAATCACTGACTGATGTGCCAACTGCCACTATCCTCCACTTTCATATTATCACTGACTGATACTGTGCCAACTACCACCATTCTCGACTTTCATAAAATCACTGACTGATGCCGTGCTAACTACCTCTAACCTCCACCTTTATATAGTATCTGACTTATGCCGTGAAAACAACAACTATCCTCCACTTTGATATAATCACTGACTGATGCCGTGCCAACAACCACTAAACTTCATTTTCATAGAATCACTTACTTATACCGTACCAGCTACCACTATTATCCACCTTCATATCATCATTGACTGATGTCGTGCCGACTGCCACTATCCTCCACTTTCTTATAATCACTGGCTCATACCATGCCAAGTACCACTATCCTCCACCTTCATATAATCACTGACTGATGCCATGCCAACTACCACTATCCTCCACCTTCATATAATCATTGACTCATTAGGTGTCAACTACCACTATCCTCCAACTTATTATAATCGCTGACTGATACCGTGCCAACTACTACTATCCTCAGCCTTCATATAATCACTGAGTAATAACCTGCCAACCACCACTATCCTTCACCTTCATATAATCACTGATTGATGCCGTGCTAATTACTACCATTCTCCACCTTCATATAATCACTGACTGATGCCGTGTCAACCGTCACTATTTTGCACCTTCATATAATCACTACCATTATCCTCCACTTTCATATAATCATTGACTGATTCCATGCCAACTACCACTATCCTCCACCTTCGTATAATCACTGACTGATTCCGCGGCAACTACCATTATCATTAACCTTCATATAACCACTGACTGATACCGTGCCAACTGCCACCACCCTCCACCTTCATATAATAACTGACCAATGCCTTGCCAAGAACCACTCTCCTCCACCTTCATATAATCTCTGAGTTATGCTGGGAAAACCACCACTATTTGCCCCATTCATATGATCACTGAATGATGCTGTGCCAAATACCAATATCCTTCACCTTCATATAGTAACTGACTGAGGCCGTGCCAAATACTACTCTCCTCCACTTTCAAATAATCACTGAGTGATACCGTGCCAACAACCACTATCATCCACCTTCGTATAATCACTGACAGATGCCCTGCCACCTACCACTATCCTCCAACTTTATATCATCACTGACTGATGCCGTGCTAACTCCAGTATCCTCCACCTTCTTACAATCACTGACTGATGCCGTGCTAACTACAAGTATCCTGCACCAACAACCGCTATCCTCCACATTCATATTATCACTGACTAATGCCGTGCGATCTACTACAGTCCTCCACCATCATATAATCACTGACTGATACCGTGCCAACTACTAACATCCTCTACTTTCATAAGATCACTGACTGATGCCGTACCATATACCAATATCCTCCACCTTCATATAATCAATGACTGATAGTGGTGGATGGAACGGCATCAGTAAGTGATTATATGAAGGTGGAGGATACTGGTAAATGGCAGGGCATCAGTCAGAGATTATATTAAGGTGCCAACTATAACCATCCTCCAATTTCATAAATTCCCTGGATGATGCCGTGCCAACTGCAGCCATCCTCCGCCTTTTTATAATCAATGACTGATACCGTGCCAACTACCGCTATCATTCACTTTCGTATAATCACTGACTGATACCGTGAAAACTACCACCACAATCCTCCACTCTCATAAAATCACCGACTGATGCCGTGCCAACTACCACTGTACTCCACATTCATATAATCAATGACTGATGCCGTATCAACTACCACCATCCTCCACTTTCATAAAATCACTGACTGATGCCGTGCCAACTACAACTATCCTCCACCTTCATATAATCACTGACTGATATAGTG
>JAYMFT010252599.1:0-10886 GCA_038088735.1 Panulirus argus
TATATATACTCTAGCCCAAGGGAGGTATCCAAACTATCGACCAACCTTTGAAAGTGGATGAAGAGCTTGGTTGACTGTTGACGGATTGCCACAAACTAGGAGTCGAGCTTATGTGGGCTCGATCCCGAATGGCTCGTGAAGGAGTCACTCTCAGCAACGCTAGCCGCTGCACCACAAAACTCTCCTTTTGCGTGAAACTATGTGGAACTCCAAGTGATGCTTGGCGAGGGGTCCCGGCTCCTGCTGGTGCTGCTGCTGTGTATTAGCGGGCCGTCGCCTCAGGAGTGACACTAACATGATAATCACCAATAATGGCAGGGCAGCCGTTCGATCCCCAGGAACCTGATGCGCTGGGCAGATTCCTCCCCTCGACAACCACCACCCTAGAACCATTATCTCCCACGATAATGGCTCAAAGAATTATGCAGAGATGGTTCTCGGCATAAGGTCTGTAATGGACGAACTCTTAACATATCATATCAATCGACACAGAGGTGCCAGACCATAGTGTCTGACGGAGCGCGTTCCCACTACCTATTGGCCCAATTTGCATATGGCAGATTATTGGCGCGGAATTACACCAAGTGATTTTAACCCCTTAAGTATATATAATTTCCACACTTTGCATAAGTACATGTGTCCGAAACCTCTCAGCAACCATCGACTTCAGCGCATACTGCCGTTGGCGGCTTTGCAGACAGCTAGTGGCGATGTGTCTGCACTGGTGGTGAGCGGGGGAGTCGTGAGTAGCACTACCACACCAGGACCAGCGGCACTACCAGAACAGGACCAGCAGCACTACCAGATCAGGCCTACCAGCACTACCAGATCAGGAAAAGCAGCACTACCGGATCAGGACCAGCAGCGCCACCAGGTCAGGAGGGGCAACAGCCTCGTCACAATGAGTGGTAGCAGGAAGATCCAGCAGTAGCAGGTCGGGGAGCAGATGACAGCAGCGGCCACACAGCGAGCCTCCACCAGTATCACACAAGGCCGTCCTTCTCCGGACGTGAGTGATAGCGGCGGGCAATATATGCACTCACTTCGTTTTTAATTGCGGCAGATTAGCACTGTAGCTAGACCCGCGCCTCGAGTGTGGTGGCGTGGGCCACACACAGGCCTGGTCCCGACCCTCCTCATAAGCCCTACTTTACGTCGCTGTGAATTGCAGGGACTCAGACAAGCGCTCAGTGATAGGGCTCTTAATATAGATCATGCCGCCCGGGTCGTCTGCACTGTTCCTAATGTTGTCATGCGCGAATTTATCTTTCTCGACCGTCCGGTACGACGATTTATTTCTTTTATATACGCTGGACGTAGCGGGTATTTATCAACACCGAAGAATGGCAACGCAACAGCGAAAAATATATATGGATTTTTAGCAGTGGTCTTGGGTTAGTTCGAATGTCATAAACTGTCATTTGACCCCATTTATAAACCCCAGCTTCGAAATGCCGACTTCTGTGGACCCGAACATGTACTAAAATACTCCCCTTGTTTGGCTCAAGAATTGTGTTGTGTGTACTTCCTTGTCAACGGCCTCCCATGAGAAATCCTGAGCGACACTAATGTCACCATAGATACTTCAACCTCCCGTCGTTCTAAACTCTCCAGGGCTGACTATATGTCCTGTAAGAGAAATGAATCCGCAGCTGTTAACAAGAGGATAACTTGTCTGATCAACGAGAGCAGACGGTATTTCAGCGTGAATGCTGATAGTGGAGACTGATGACGTGCACCTCCAGCCAGGGTCTGTCGTACCCCACGGGCCGAGGAGCCCGTGGACCCGGCGGGGTATAATGTGAGATCTGATTGACCCTCAGTAGCTACACGGCCTTACAGCTCAGATGTGTATCATACACGTCAGGCATACTGATGGCCTCAGTAAGTACATGGCCTTAAAGCTCAGTTCTGTACCATACACGTAAACGTACGTGGTGAAAGCTGTCATTACGAATGTTTTGAGGAAGCGTGAGATAAAACACTTTGTGAGGTAACGCAATGACCACTGAGAGAAAAGGAAGAGTTTTGGGCAAGAGCTAAGGAAGGGGCGAGAGCTTAGGAAGGGGTTGGCACTACTGCTGAAGCAGGAGTTGTGAGAGTGTGTGAAAGAGTGTAAGGAAGAGAGCTCCAGGTTGATGTGGGTAAACCTGAAAGTGGAATGCGAGAGATGGGCGATTATTAGTGCTTATGGTGTATACCACGAGAAGTATGTCGAGGAGCTGGGGGTGTTCTGGGAGCAAGTGAGTGAATGTGTCAACAGTTTTGATGTAACAGCCGGGTATTAGTGATGGGTGAATTAAATGCAAAAGTGAGTCATGTGGCATGTTAGGGTATACTTGAGGGGCATGGCGTGTTCAGTAGGATGAAATGAGATGGTGAAGAACTTGTGTAGATGTGCGCTGAAAAAACGCTGGTGAGTGGGAACACCTGGTTTAAAAGAGGTACCTATATAAGTATATATGGGTGAGTAGGAAAGATGGTAAGTGGGCCTCATTGGACTACGTACTAACCGATAGGTCGCGCAAAAGAGAGACTCTTGGATGTGAATCTACTGAGTGGGGCAGCTGGTGGGATGTCTGATCATTATCTGATTGGGACGAGAGTGAAGATTTGTAGAGGTTTTCGGAAAAGAGGAAATGATATGGGGGGAAAAGTGATGGTAAAAGTAAGTGAGTTTGGAGAAGAGGATTGTGATAAGAAATACCAGGAGAGATTGAGTGTAGAATGGCAAAAGGTGAGAGCAAATGAAGCCAAGGGAGTGGGCGTGAAACGGAAGGTATTTAGGAAGCATTGCTGGCATGTGCGAAGGAAGCTTTTGGTATGCAGAAAGTGGGAGGCGGGCAGATGAAAGAGGGTAGCGAGTGGTGGGATGACTAAGTTAAGTTGCCAGTGAAAGAGAAAAGAGAGGTGTATGAGCGTTACTTACAAGGAAGAAGTGCGGGAGAGTGGGAAGTGTACAAGAGAAAGAGAAGATACAGGAGTTGAGAAAAGAGGCCAAATGAGAAGTGGGATGATCGAGTATCAGAAAACTTTATGGAAAATAAAAAAATGTTTTGGAAGGAGGTTGACAGTGTGAGAAAAACAAGAGAACAAGTGGTAATGATACCATCAGTGAAGGAGGCAAATGGGTAGGTGGTAACAGGTAATGATGAGGTGTAGAGATGGAGTGAGTACAGTGAGGGACTTTTAAATGTGTTTTATGATAAGATGGCTGATGTAGGATGTTTAGGCTGGGAAGGTATGCGAAGTGAGAGAGTCATGGAAATTGGTGAGGTGAAAAGAGAAAAGTTGGTGAAAATGAAATGTTCAAGGCGGCTGGAGTGTATGTTAGTGTAGCTGAATTTCTTACGAAAGGAGGTAACTGTATTGTTAATTGATTAGTTAGGATTTTCAGTGTATCTATGAATCGTGGTTAAGTGCTTGAGGATTGGCAGAATGCATATATAGTGTATGTTGAGCGAACTTCGTAAGTTATATGGAAAAGTGGTGATTGAGAGGTAGGTTACATGCCCAGAGCACAAGATTGGAGAAGAATGTGTGGAAGAAATACTTTCAGAAACAAAATTGATAAGTGGCATTTATTGATCTGTGGAAGGTGTTACGAATGTATGGTGTGGAAGGAAAGTTATCAGAACCAGTGCAGAGCTTTTGTCAAGAGAGTAAGGGCATATGTGGGTGTATGTAGAGAGAAAGGTTCACGTGAAGGTGGGTCTGCGGTATGTGTGTGTGATTTGTCCATGGCTGTTTGATTAGCATTGGATTGGGTAGTGAGGGAGGTAAATGCAATGGTCTTGAGAAGAGGAGCAGGTATGCAGTCTAATGGGGGTGAGGGGACGTTGGAGGTGAGTCAGTTGTTGCTTGCTGATGATACGGTGCTGGTGGCAGAATCGGGAAAGAAACTGTAGAAGCTGGTGTCTCAGATTAGCAGAGCATGTGAGAGGAGAAAGTTGAGAGTTAATGTGAATAAAATTAAGATTATTAGGTCTAGCAGTGAAGAGAAAGGTTATTTGAAGCGTGAATTTGATTGGAGAGAACCTGGAGGAAGTGGAGAGCCTTCGATACCAGGGAGTGGATATGACAGCGAATGGAGTCACAAGTGTTGAGGTGAGCCATAGGGTGGGTGAGGGGTGGTGGTGGGGTTATTGGGCTCGTTGAGGAATGTGTGGCAGGAAAGGTCAACGTCTTAAAGGGATGGGTATGTTTGATGGTACTGTAGTCCCATCTGTGCTCTACGGATGTGAGGCGTGGCCCAACGTCCAGTCAAACTCCACAAACCATTGCTTGGATTCTTCTGACCGCTCCGTATGCCCTGATTTAACCCAGTGACAGTATGTCACCCCCTCATACCAAAGCGCTCCAGCTCGTTTTATCTCACATACGCCTATTTCTCTCTTGAATGATCGGGCCCCAGAATTCCAAGCCTCTTTTACTCCTGCCTCCCATCTCCTCGGTTCGTTTACCATCTGTTCCATCGTCACCGTATCATCTACTCTGTGTTTGACATTATAGTTGTTAGTATTTGCAGAGCAGCTAAAACACAAAATGGTTGTTAGGATACTCGACCTTTAAGCATAAAGATTTACGGGTTCAAAGGGCATGTTGGACTGAGGAAGGGGCAAGGCTCCTACAGAGCGGCTGTGCAGGACATGTGTATTTATATAAAATTCAACTGCAGCACCATCCACTCCAGCCGTCTTGCCACTTTTCATCATACGCAAGGCTTTTACCACCTCCTTTCTTGTCACCACTCCCACTTCTCAAATATTAAGATAGAGAGTATTTGGCCTAAAGGCTTCTCACATCTCACTGGCAGTCAAATCTAACAGTCCAACAGCCTATCAATAACAACGCTTATCTGTGTAGGTTATTTGTATTTGAGATGTGTTAAATTTGTCTTAATTAGTCTGCATAAGCCAAGAAGTCCTAAAGGCATGCATGCGTTGTGTATTAATCAGCAACTCAACATTATGATACAGAAGGAACAGTTTCACACGTAGTCTTGTTTTGTTCATTTAGCAAACGAAGGTTTTGGAATAGGGATTGTTTAAACATCTCGCAAGGATGTAAGTATTTACTTTTTGTGCTACAAACTCTATATGAAATATAGAATTTAGAAAAATTTACACATAATAGTGACACACTGCAGGTACCTAACATATGCTCGAGTCTAGCAAACTCTATATATCGGTCCTGGAATAAACAGGAGGCGTGTATATACAGAAAAATAGCAGTTCTGATAGAAATTCCGCTTATACTTTATATGGTATAATCTGATTTAGACTGTTTTTGCTTTTATCAAACCATGTGGACAAACATGATATAAAATGACAGTAACCCATGCTGAGGGTAGAAAAGTAGATCAGTGGCAGGTTTTGGTGCACTGATGCCCACAGACGAGGACGAAGGATACGGTGTGAAGGACGATCAAGAAGGGCGTTGTTAAGGTCGGGTCTGCTGCAACGGGGGAGGAGGCAAACCGACGGTGCTACGCTGTGGTCGGACAGGACTTGTTATGTTGTTAATATGGTGACGGAGGTGCGGTCTGTATGGGAATATGTGAGTGAGAGTGGAAGAATATGTCAAGAAAGACGTCTGTCCGTGGAGTGTGTACGGTTATAGGAGAAGCGTACAGAGAATGAGTATCCTCACAGGGGACATATGGATTTCACCTCTGGAGTAGACAGACATCTGGCTGGTTCCAGAGAACGGAGGATGTATAGTGGGTGAAAGAGGAGTTGAGAGACAGGGAACGTTATGGGGGGAGCACCTGTGAATGATGGCTGGCAAGAATGCAGTTGCAAGGGCGGAGGCCGTCGATCTAAAACGCACTGTAAAAGGTGGTGCTGGTGGTACTCGGTGCCTTCCAGCAGACCACGGGAGGCTGGGGCTCGCACCACGGCTCACATCACACTCTCTATATGGCGTTCCAGCTCTTACCTGCTCCTCGATAATCACACGTTCCCTCCTGCTTGTTCAGCAATTACAGGCCAGATAACGCGGCTTCTATTGAGTAATTTCTGGAAACAAATTGCACCCTGGGATGTTCAGCGTCTGATCGGGGTCAGGCGAGTCATTAGCACTCACATCAGCAAGTGCGGATTAGGGTTAAGTGGTATGCTCCTGGTAGATGGCCCTACTATGTCGGGTAATTTGCGGCACATTTCATTTAATATCATCGAGTTATTTTCCTTAGTATCACTGCGAGACGCTTTGTGTCCTAAATGAGTAACTCATTTTTGATACGCTCTCTCTCTCTCTTTCTCTCTCTCTCTCTCTCTCTCTCTCTCTCTCTCTCTCACTTACAGTTATTATTGCACCCATTCTCTTTCTCACTTATTCTCTTCTACCACAACCTTCTCTTTCTCTAGTATATTGTAAAGAAAGAAAAGCACTTCCCTGCGTCTTTAATGTAACCGAATTTTAAGCAAAAAAGAATAGAGATATTCTTCATTGTCCTGGGAGCAGCGACAAGCCAATCAGGCCCAATTGCCGGACACCATGTCGATATGAAGGTCGCTGTGACCCATTCATCGCTAGTCCAGCGGCAGTAGACATCTTCACCTCACACCCACAAGAACGCTGGTCACTGCATTGATACTCCAACCGCGTTGTGTTGTTATGTGTTGCTGAATGACCTCTGCTGATGTCCACTAGATACGAGAACTTCCATCATGATACGCAAATAGACGGACGATCATCATAAACTGCCTCATTTGAATAGGGTACACACACACACACACACACATACACACACACACACACACACACACACACACACACGAGTGTATAACTCCCACCTCGTACAGTATAAGTTGGTGATTACTTACACATATACATTACAAGTAATAGCTAATCACAGATGAGCTCAGGCAGTGTCCTTCTTGTATTTTCAAGACTTCATTGGGTCTGCAGCTCCTGATGCCTCTTATTTACAAGTACGGGGTTGGGAGAATAGAATGTTGGGGGGGGGGGGGGAGTTATATAAACACCGGAAATTTAGTTTAAGTGTAATGAATTTTGGGAGGTTACTAGGGCTTGGGAGTGCTGCCAGATTCAGCATATCAAATTCTGCTAATGTTTTTACTTTTTATTTGGAGATCCAATATTCAAGAGGGTGAGTGGCTACACTGGGGAAGTGTGGCTAAGTTTTTCTGTTTAAGAGTGCAAATGGGTATGTTTGATGGTACAGCAGTCCCGCCCGTGCTGTACGGATGTAAGGCAAGGGCTCAAGAGGAAAATGTATACAAGAGGTTGGATGTGATGGAGATAAAATGAGGACAATATATGGTGTGAGGAAGGTTGATCATATAAGAAATAATAAGGTAAGAGAGAGAAGTGTATTATTGAGAAGAGCATATGTGAGAGAGGTGAGGAGGATGTGGTGAGGTGGTTTGGACATATGGAGAGGATGAGTCATGGAAAGGTAACTATCCATTTTGAATGATTCACCCCCTGATGCTCCTCTTACTAATCCTATGACTATTCCTGTAATCTCTTTTCGGACTGTCCGAAAAGCGCTTCGTTCTCTGGACATAAGCAAGGCTTATGGTCCTGATGGCATCAATCCCCGTGTATTGAAAGAGTGTGCCTCTGAACTTGCACCTGTGCTATATTTCATTCAAGCTTTCGCCTCCACAGAGGCATCATCAGGAATCTACATGAATAGAAAAACTGTCATAAATTAGGATATGATATGGAAAACGCAAACAAAATTAAAAACACACATGGGAAAACACAGCACAGCACATAAAAGTAAGAGAAAACACTAAAAGCGAAACAGTGTAACAAAATCAAGAAGGGTATTATGAGTAGCAATTCAAATACAACATATGGAAACAGAAATATAGAAAAACGTTTAGTTGAGGAAATATACAGAAGAACAATATTACACGAGATAGGAATATAGAAAATCCATCACTAAAAGCACTAAGTAGGTCAAGCGAGATCGTTACTAAAACATAGAGAAATATGAAACGGAATAAGAGAAGACAAGGGAAAGTATTTACGAATATTTGAGAGAGTGACAAACCTGTCTTTTGAAATGAGTCAGGTCAAAGTTATTGGGAAAGAAATGAGAGGGTAAAGAGTTCCAAAGGTTCGACGTGTAGGGAAAGAAGCAGTTATCAAAACAACCCACCCTTGGGTTGCTGATGGCCACACATGGATCGTGTGACGTAGCAGCTTGCCAACTATTGCGTGGTCTAGCTTGTGGTAGAGGCACGCAAGCAGCCAGCTCTCTGGAGCAAAAGACAAAGTAATACCTATAGAAAAGGGAAAACGAAGCAACATTGTAACGTAAGGCAAGGGGGTCAACTTTGGAAGTTATCCTGGGGCAGTTTATAAGGCGGACCGCTTTCGACTGAACTCTGTCAACTAAGGATGCAGAGCTAGAACCACCCGAAGTATGAGAGCAGTATTTCATACAAGGACGAATCAATCCTTTGTATAAACGGAGCTACTGTTCAGAAGAGAAAAAAGTTACGACATCTAAACAGGACATCCAGTGTCTTAGAGGAAGATTTCGCTCTTCCTATAATGTAGGGGTTTCTAAGAAAGAGTGGATGTTACAGTAATACCAAGTAAGTTCATTGAGTCAAGAGATGGAATTACAGAGCCGTCAAAGGAGAGTGGAGAATTGTGAGGAGTTTTCGAGAGAGATAGGTAGAAATTGGGTCTTGGATGCATTAAACTTAATTAGATTTCGTTTATCCTACTAAGATATCCCGTCCAATGCTAAGTTTATTGTGGTAGCTGTGTCAAGACGAGATGCAGATTGAGTGAGAGAAGAGGGAGCAGAATTGAAGGATGTGGATGAATGCAGTGTTGAGTCGTCAGAGTATGAGTGCATTAGATTATTTGTGGAGGAGAGGAAATCGTTGAAAAGGAGGAGAAAATGTGTAAGGGACAGGACAGAACCTTGAAGGACACTGCTGTTGATGAAGAAACATCTCGAATACCGCAACCAACGAAAATGTTTTAAGGATCTAATGATGAAGATTTGAAGGTTAGAGAAATAAAGACCTCTGAAATACTTGGATACCTAAACCAACTATATTATAACAAATCCAACGGCTCAGATTACTTAGCTCCAAGATTTTTAAAAGAGGTCAGGAGAGAACTGATATACCCCAAAGCAAAAATATTCAACAAATCTCTGTCTGATGGTCAGGTGCCAACTGGCTGGAAACTAGCAAATGTTACTTCTATATATAAAAACGAAGACAAAAGGTGAGTCTTGAACTACTACCCAATTAGCTTTACTCCTATATATAAAAACGAAGACAAAAGGTGAGTCTTGAACTACTATCCAATTAGCTTTACGTCTGTGTTAAGTAAAACAATGGACAAAATAATAGGAGATAAGATTGTCATTTTTCTAGAGAATCCCAAAATAATATCGGACAACCAAAACGTTTTTCGCAATAGAAGAACCTGACTCACAAATTTACTAGAACTTTTAAATGTTAAATGTCAGAATTTGTACAAAAAAGTACCGTCTGATATAGTACATTTAGATTTTCAAAGGCTTTTGATAAACTACCTCACAAGAGAGTTTTATATAAACTCAAAGCACACGGAATCGGTGAAGAACTCTGTACATGGACCAAAGACTGGCTTATCGTAAGAAAGCGGCGTGTAGTATGAAACGGCGAAGCCTTAGATTGGCTAGACGTAACGACTGGTGTGCCACAGGGGTCGGTCTTAGGCCCAACTCTTTTCATAATATACATTAATGAATCTAAAACTCGGTCTCATATCTAAGATCTCCAAATCTGCTGACGATGCTAAACTAGGAGGTATAGCTGTAAACAGGTGAGACTGCGAAATGATTCAAAGAGATCTTACCTTACTAGCAGAGTGGTCAGAGAGATGGCAAATGAAGTTTAATGTACACAAGTGTAAAGTTATGCACTTTGGAGACAAGAATATACGTTACACTACAAACTATTCGGAAACTCTCTGTCTAAAGTAAATGAAGGAAAGGGTCTTGGAGTTGCCATTAGCAATAATCTGAAGTACACAAAACAGTGTCAAGCAGCAAGTAAAAAAGGCAACCAAATGTAAGGTTTCATAGCCAGGAACATAGATTACAAGACACCAGAATCAATTGGCACACTTTATAATTTTCAAGTTAGACCACATCTTGAATATGCATTCCAATTTTGGTCCCCAAACTAGAAAAAAGAGGAAGAATTAGAGCAAGTACAAAGACGCGCAACAAAATTGATCTCCTCCCTTACGAGTAGGAAAAGAGGAGAGTGGTTAGTTCTCAGTGAAGGTTGGTCTGCAGCAGGGGTGTGTGATGTCCCCATGGTTGTTTAAGTTGTTTATGGAAAGGGTGGTTAAGGAGGTAAATGCAAGAGTTTTGGAGATAGGGGCGAGTATGCAGTATGTTGGAGAAGAGAGGGCCTGGGAAGTGAGTCAATTGTTGTTCGCCGATGATGCAGCACTGGTGGCTGATTCGATTGAGAAACTGCAGCAGTTAGTGACTGAGTTTGGAAAAGTGTGTGAAAGCAGAAAGCTTAAAGTAAATGTGAATAAGAGTAAGGCTATGAAGTTCAGCAGGGTTGAGAGACAAGTTAGTTGAGGAGTGAGTATGAATGGAGAAAAATTGGAGGAAGTGAAGTGTTTTAGATATGTGGGTGTTGACTTGGCAGCAAATGGAACCATGGAAGAGGAAGTGAGTCATAGGGTGGAGAAGGGGGCAAAGGTTCTGGAAGCGATGAAGAATGTGTGGAAAGAGAGAACGTTATCTCGGAGAGCAAAAATGGGTATGTCTAAAGGGATAATAATTCCAGCGATATTATATGGTTGCAAGGCATGGGCTATAGATAGAGTTGTACGGAGAAGGGTGGATGTGTTGGAAATGAAATGTTTAAGGA
>JAYMFT010252610.1:0-24538 GCA_038088735.1 Panulirus argus
CTCTCTCTCTCTATATATATATATATATATATATATATATATATATATATATATATATATATATATATATATATCTTTTTTGTGTGGATGGGTAGATAGCTATAAGCTATAAACGTACGTGTTTTTCTGCTTATAGAACACTGGCGTTAAGTCAAAGGTGTAGAGAGTGAGGAACAGGGCGGGTGTGTCTGTGGGAGGCAGATGGTGGTGTAGGTTACAAAAGGCAATCATCACCACTCTTACCACCATCACCACCAACACTACCTCCAACACTATCTCCACCACCGCCATCATCTTCCCCTTTTACGCCAAGCTCCTCCACCTGTTTATTTATACCCTGGATACAAAGAATCGCTTGTCTTTCTCTCTCTCTCCATCCGCCTTGTTAATCCCACTTAACCGTTCCGTCAGCTGGATGCCTCTGGTCCAAACTCCAGCCAGCCAGCCTCCCTCCCTCACTCCCCACGGCACACACAGACTAACCGACGTATAGCAAGATTTACTCATTACATCCCAAACGGGAATACTTGATTACGCTTTGGGGGACACCTAGAAAAAGATGAAATATAAGAAATAAAAGGAAGAAATGTAAGTTACATTGATTACCCCACATGTAGGTACTTTGAAAAGTACCATAGTTACATCACGAAAGTCGTGAACCACCCAAATTACTGCTTCGTTTTGATTCTACGTCACGTATTCGGTCTTTTTGAAACGCATCTCTTACGTGTACCTTCCGTGCTCTTACACTGTGTGTATAAACTTAAGTCAGCCACTCTTTTCCGCAGGCGACACCACTTGTCCTTTTGGGGATTGCTCTCCAGGCTATTATATAGATCTGTGAAATGATTTCCTTTCGATAATTACCACAATTACACCTTGAGGAAGGACGTAGTTCTTCTTAGACCAATCCTCTGGCGTAGTCCAAGAGGGACTGCTAGATCTTGTATAAGGCTAGGTTAGGTCTTCGGGAACGGAGAGTGATTCGACGTGTCAAAGAGCGGTCTCGAGCCCCGTTCCTCTTGAAGGGAGACGTTGACGAGACGAAACGCGAGGCCGAGAGCGTGTTAGCTAGCCTGTTTCGTTGAGAGGGAGGGGGTAAAGGGGGAGGGGGATAGGTAGGTAGGTAGGTTGGTAGGGGGAGCGACAGACAGACGAACTAGACAGCAGCCTCTGATCCTTGACCTCTGTCCCCACACACACCAGACGGTGAGAAGAAGAGTCCGAGTCGGGGGTTAAGGGAGGTAGGGGAGGAGTTAACAGTAGAGGGTTGGGGGGGGGGGGAGGAAGGTTAGGGGGAAAAGGGGGAGGGGTCACAAAACCCCCTGAACCTCATTCGACCGTCACCTCAAACCATTTCATCCAAAAAACAGACTTTCCTTTCCACCCCCTAACATTCGACTCCCTCCCTCCAACCCAACCAGCCAAACTTAGCCCCCAGATCCGACCCTGCCTCACACAACAATGTGGCCAAACACCGTGATAATAAAAAAGGTTACGCAGTAATTTATCTATGACTGAAAAAGGATTTCTCTGAATAAACAAGACGAGGCTGAAGCGGACAGCTCCCCCACGTACAAGCAGACCTTCGTGTGTGTAGCAGTTATATGCATTGCTTCCTACAGAATACTTGTGGATAATTTGGCTGTGTGTTCTTATATATATAACATTCACACACACACACACACACACATATATATATATATATATATATATATATATATATATAAATAATAATTATTCTTTTTTAAGTGTCTTTTCGTCTCTGGAAGAAAATGCTAAGTCAAATAGACAAAGGAGGGGGTTTGGTCGGGAGCCACCGTAGTTCTCAACGAAGCAGTCAGCCATGGCAAAGACTCTGGGATGAATGAAAGAGAAAAAAATAGGACGAGGGTAAATACAGACGAATGGAAAAAATTGCAAGCACAATGAGACTTAGACAAAACATATTGCATCTTCCTGCCGAAGGGTAATTACATGGGGACGAGATGGAGTGGAGGACCTTGAAGATTGCAGGATATTGTGTCTTTATGTTGCCTCAATTGCAATTATCAATTTGTATTTAGAGTTGTATTTTGTCCATGGGCAAAGGTACACTACCACACTTATAAGAAATGATTCTCCCTTTTTCCACATTTACTAAATCTTTACTGACTCCCCCACGTATAAAAGTAATCTTTTACTTTTTTTCCCCACTTCTGGACGCAAAAGTTGCTTCAGCAAAGGAGACCAACATCTCCATTCACACCAGTGGAATATACACGAGTTCCATCCAAAACGTTAATCTTTTCCCCTGGATCGTGTGGCAAATTATGCATCCTTTGGCAAGGTTGCTTACAAACCGAAAGAAGAGGGTAGAGCTCATGCGAGTCTTTGCAATTGCTTGTGCAGGACTCCTGTAGAGAACCAATATGCAGAGGTTAATAGGCAAGTTATATTGCTATGGGTATTTGTCTTTCAACAGGGTATTTAAATAATAATTTCCGATGGAGAGAGACATTAGATTTTATTTTGATTTCGTGTATGATGTAATTCAAAGACTTGAAGGCCTGTAATATACAAATTTGATTAGATATTCAGTTGGACGGAAGATATTCACTGACTAAAACTGGACAAGATGATTTGATGATTAAAAGAGCCCCTTTAAGAGTACAGTCCGAAAGACTTTATTAAGTTTGTCTACCCAAGACGAGCTTGGCTTCTGCAGAAACACACGAGAGAGATTAAAAGAGATTTCAGATACGGAAAAACACAAAGGCATAATAAAGTTGAATCCCAAGTGCATGGGCGTAGTTATGCAAATTTGTGTTACAGGTCATCTGCATGATTAATTATCTTCTCTCTCATTTTCTCTCTCTTTAAAACTCCGTTTATCCTTCTAATAAGACACATAAGAGGATAGCATGTTCCCTCTCTCTCTCTCTCTCTCTCTCTCTCTTTTTTTTTTTTTCACAACGCAAAAGGACTTTTGAACACCAAGGTAAACAACGATCCCTTGGGCAGAGTTCATCGCCGTCGTATAGTCGTGCTTAAGGGTCGTAACGTCGTGCTCAAGGGTCATACCGTCGTGCTCGAGTCGTACCGTCGTGCTCGAGTCGTACCGTCGTGCTCAAGGGTCGTACCGTCGTGCTCAAGTGTCGTACATAAGGTGTTTCTTATTCCTCATTTCCCTAAATAGCGCCCAGACAGGCAAATACATCTGTCTTTTCCCTCACCTCTTATAATGTATATACATATATTTATATATATAAATTTCCTTTATACATAAATTAAGGGCAAGTCTGCTTTTTCGCTGGATACCTTATGTAAAATTTACATAACATATGGCGTGATATCGCGAACAAATATAAAAAAAAAAGGTCTTTGGACTTTGATTTATGCGTAACGCAGCTGTGAAATCCGGAACGAATTTTGTTTATTGTTCATCCTCACTTGTAGGATAAGTACGGCATTTCCTCTCTGTCCTCGTTCCTATCTCCGTCTCTCACAGGAACCGTAGTTATGTCTTTTTGACGTGTTCCCTCATTCGGCATATTGGTTAAATCTCCCCAAAGCCTTTCACTCCTGCTCGAATTCTCTCTCTCTTGTCTCTTTTCTCTCTTCGTCTTGAATTCTCCTATCTTTCTAATCCATTTTCTCTTTATATCACTCATCATTATTATACAGCCTGACTCACAACGGTCAGAGTTTCGGGTGATATTTCCTAAAGCATCACAAGTCCCAGAGTTCTTTAGTCATGTCACAGTCTGTTTTATAATGATGAGGTGTGTATGTGTGTAAAAGGGACTTTGTTCGTTGCGGTGATGGAGTAGGAAAGTCATATGTAGTAGGAGAACGGTATAAGCGTATTGAGTACTGCCATGGCCGCTATTTAGTGCGACTGCAGTCCTTATGTAGTAGGGTTTGGACGTACGTACCGTGTACGTGTTAAGAGGAGGAGGAAGGCCGGAGGGGTGGGTTAGGGGGAGGTGGAACGACAATGTGAGAGAAAACATATTCCTTTGAAAATTTATGCCACAAATCTTATATGCGTCTGTCTAACTCCGCTTGAAATCCTTTAATCTTTCTTGCAGTGTTTCATCTTTGGAGCAGTTGTCCCTGTGCGCCGCGATAACTCACCAATCAACGTCCCTTGCGCAGAAAAATGCCCTTGGTAAAGCCAGATTCAAACGGTTATTTCTGGTGATGAATATCATATCACGAGACGTGTGTTTCCCCCCCCCCCACCTCAAAGGAGAGAATGCTTTGCGACACACACACACACACACACACTCTCCCTCAGTTGACGGCGGTACACCAAAGGTCTGACTTGGGGAAGTACAGGAAATACGGAGCAGGAACTGGGGGTTTCTTCATTTAGGTTCTCTTCTCACTCTCGATGGCATAATGAGGTCTGATTTATGTTCTCTCCCTCAGAGGTAATATGAGGTCTGATTTAGGTTCTCTCCCTCGAAAGTAATATGAGGTCTGATTTAGGTTCTCTCCCTCGAAGGCAGCGTAACTTCTGACTAGACGAACCACGAAGGGCAAGATAGAGAAACTAGGTCTCCTCATCCTTTGGGTTGTCTGTCTCCTTTCCTCTCTCTCTCGACGGCTGAATGAGGTCTGACACAAGCTCTTACTCGTGAAATGACTGAAGGTGAAAACGTTCAGGAACTTGAGGACCTCCTGCTATGGGCTCGCTCCCTCCTTCCCTTCGATGGCTGAACGAACTTTGACTCGAGGGATGGCGAGAAGTAAGGTAAGAGGAACTTGTCCCTCTCATCTATTTTTGAGCACACCCTCCCTTCCTCCCTCCCTCCCTCCGACGGCATGGTAGAGTCTTTGCCACCCCACAGGAACTGGCTGGTCCTTCCCAGAGCTGCTCTTCCTCCTCCTCCTCTTCGTCTTTCCTCCGTCGACGGCTGAACGGATGACAATGGTGGGACGGCAAATTTTCGAACATTTTTCTCTGCCTGCTGGATTATCTTTCAGGAGGAGGAGGGAGGAGGAGGAGGCAGAAGAGGCAGGAAAGGAAGGATTTGTCCACGAGGGAAAAATGGACGGCATCAGCTTTGTCCCGTCGCCGCAAGCGGTTAATGGCGTGGGGATTTATATTCCCGCTTGCGACGGTTCTTAAGTTTCAAGCCCCCCCCCCCCGTTCTCGTGACAAAGGTACGGGCACGACAGTAGTAAATTCCTTGGTCGTAAGAAGGTAGGTACACACACACACACACACACACACTCTCTCTCTCTCTCTCTCTCTCCCCTTGTGATCCAATCAGGAGCGCGTCAAACTGCACAGATGGACCGAGAAGATATGACAGCTGTCTCTGTTTTGCACCTCCGTCCCCCACGATTGTCTGAGGTTGAGAATTCTCTTTTTTTTTGCCTCTTGCTGCTTTAAATAACATCATCTAGAATCCTGACTAATTTTGTCGATGATGTTGGCATTTCAGATCTGCTTTTGATCTCGGCATCACCGTATGAGAAGAGAGAGAAACACATTAAGGAGTTGAATGGCATCAGGTAACACTAGAAAAATACAGACCAACTCCATTTAGGCTTTGAGTGTCTATACAAGAGGTTTGTTGCTTTATAGAGTATATGGTTGATGTGTATGGTACCGAGTTCAGCTTGCCCACCAGTTAGCAATGAATGGGATACTCCATATTTGTCCACCCTGTCTGTCTCTCAGGGTTTCGAACACCTTTCTATATTCTACTCATTTCGTTTGTTGTTACCTATTTGATTAACTTTACTGTTCCCTGTTAACACGTTCGTAATCACTGCCCCCTTCTTCTTTCACCTTTTCTCTTCCTGTTTTTCATATATCATTCCCCTTTCCTGTGTTCCTCTTCTGCTTTTTCTGCCTATTCCCTTCCATCACTTTCCTTCCCACAAACTTAGATGCATTGCCCTACCCACCAGAACTTCCTCTACTCTTCCACATTCTCTCTTGTCATTCCCTTTTCCATGTACTCTCTTATCCCCTTCTTTCCCTCAGGTTTCCCTTTCCCCTTTCTCTTCTTTCATGCCTGATTCCTTCCCTTCACTGTTCCATTTCCATCCACCCTTCCGTATTTCCCTTCAGCGCCCTCCTTTCCCTCCACTTTTGCATACTTTCCTTCCCCTTCCCTCGACAGTCCCCACTTCCCTTCCATCTGTCTCCACTTCTCCCACTTCCTCTGTCCCCTCCCACTGCTTCCCGTCCCGTCTGTTCCGTCACTCAGATGTCACCAGCGTCACTCTCCCGTCAACACAGCACTAAGCCTCCGTGCCATTCTGATCTGTTTACCATTCCTCTCTCTCTCTCTCTCTTCTCTCTCTCTCTCTCTCTCTCTCTCTCACTGTTGATTTATATGTCTCTTTCTCTCTCAGTCCATACCTGTCTACCTGTTATGTCTGTCCATCTGCATACCCATCTACCCGTCTATCTTCTCTTCTTCTCTATCTATCTGTCTGTCTGTATGTCTGTCTGTCTATCTACCCGTCTATCTTCTCTTCTTCCCTTACTGTCTGCATGTGTGTAGAGCGCGAAAATATTCGTGTATGGTGTATTCTGCGCGAATATGATGCAAATTATGCGAATATGATGCGAATTATGCTGTAATTATGCGAATTATGCGAATATAATGTGAATTATGCGGTAATGATGCGATTATGCTCCGAATTATGCGAATATTGTGTGAATTATGCGATTATGATGCGAATTGTACACGTATGGCGCACCAATTCTACATTCATGGATTCAATATGTACCATATTACATATTCTGACATAAATGTACAACAGTCATAAGGTATCAATTTTAACGACTTGCAAAGTATTCTTATATATTTTACATTTTTTCCTGTTGTAGTTTGATGCCCGTCATGTTTTGCCTATTTCCATATTCATTCTACATTTTTTTTCCTTGTCATGGCGGTATGTAAATTTTTTACGCTACATGTTTCCCAAAAATTTGCATATTTCCTTTTGTCTCTTTGTTCCGGGTTGCATGGATTCATATAGGTATATGAGGGTTATGATGTGGTGTGACACTGGTCTGGTGGTGTTATATGTGACTGTGTCATATGTCATAAACGTGGTGTGTATTGCAGCGTTGACACAATTCTGGTGGTGTCATATGTGAATGTGTTATGTGTCATAAGTGAGTTCTGTATTGCCGTGTTGACACATGTTGGATGGTGTCATATGACACATATCATGCGTCATAACCATGACATGGGCTGTAGAGTGCCGCGGGAGTAGTGCTATCATGTGTCATAAGCGTGACACATGTTTAGTGACACAGATCTGGTGGTGCCATGTGTCATAAGCGAGGCAAATGCTCTAAAGTGACACACACACACACACACACAGATCTGATGGTGTCATATGCCTCAAATGTGTCATTTTGACTGCAATGTCGACACGGGGGGGGGGGAGGGTTCTGTTCGTGTCATCTGCCCTGGCATGCCGCGTCATAAGCGTGGATCATGCACCGCTGGGTGACACGGGAGACCTGGTGGCGGTGTCATATGCCACGGTGTCACGTGTGGCATACGCACGGTAGCACCAGCAGCCAATTTCGACTCGGCGGTCGGTCTCGTCAGGCACCGACGTCAGTACCCGGCGTGCCAACGCTTCTTCAAGCTTCAACGCGGATCGTATTGCCTTTGTACCTGTAGCGTGCATTTGCGAGAGAGAGAGAGAGAGAGAGAGAGAGAGAGAGAGAGAGGGAGGAGGGGGAGTACTCGCTCACACACCGTAGGCTGTGTCGACCCGATTGTGTCGCGCCACAAGAAATCGACCCAAATACGTCTGCAGGACGTTCTCAACACAGCTTAAATGATAGTTGAGCCAGACCCACTTAGGCTCTGTTGTCAAAGAGAACAGATTATAAGTAACATAGATATATAAAAAAGTTTAAGGTGCTCAGAGTGTCTTCTGCTCAGAGACAGATTTGAGTGAAGCAAGATTCGTTTGGGAAATAGATTATTGAATCATCGTGTCAAAGGGGAATGATCCGAAACAGCTTGAGATCCACTAAAGAAAAACAGGTTTTTTTTATGTCCTTCCATTTAGAAAAAGAGATACAAAAGCATATGATTCAGTGATTCTGAGTCCTTTCAGAACAAACCAGTAAGATGAACCCTCATTTCTGAATAAACCACTGAATAACTCCCTGAGATTCAGTCATTTTAATCCTCATTTCAGAACTAACCACTCACTAAGCCTTCAAAGCTTCAGACTCGTTTCAGAACAAACCAGTAAATGAACCCACAAAGATTCAAAGTCACTATAGAATAAACCAGTGAATGAACCCTCAAAGATTCATAGTTATCATAGAACAAGCCAGTAAACGAACCCCCTTCAAAGATTCAAAGTCATTATGAAACAAACCACTTAATGAACCCCTCCGGCGTTTCGAATGACCTCCTTTAAGTAACTTGTGTTTGTGGACAGTCGGTGATCTCTTATACTTATACTTTCGTCTGTGGCTACGGAACTAACCCCTTGTCCTTATTAGAAGTTAATGACTAAGGGGTTGAGTTACACCACGAAGGAAGAGTCGAATCCGTGCCGAGTTATGGAAGGATTCGATTACCATCTGCCTACCGGAGTGGATGTTAAGGAGAAGTGTCATTAAGGAAGGGAGTGTGGGAAGGGAAGGGAAGGGGAAGGGGTAGGTGGGTGGATTGAGGGGGGGGGGGTATTGGAGGGCGGGGTGGGGAGGGGAGGGGAAGAGGTTTGACGGTGTCAGGTATAAGCTAAAGAGGGTTGGGGCTGGAGAAGAATTTAATGGACGAGCCTCGTGGTTATCTTCTGTACTGCTATCGCCTTGCGGTTATCCTATACACCGCTGGTATCTTGGATATCTTATGTTTACACGATATAGATTTTCACGATAGGTAATATTTTCTTTTCTCTATGATTTTTTTTTTTTTTTCTTATCGGTCATCATTATGTAAATTTGTTTCTCCAGCCTTTGTTATATAAATTTTCTCTCTGTATATACATACGACTGGGGCCAGACCATCATACGAAGATGTCGTACCGTCGTGCTAAAGGGTCGTACCGTTGTGACGAGGGGTCGTACCGTCTTACTCAAGGGTGGTACCGTCGTGCTCAAAGGATTGCACCGTCTTGCTCAAAGGGATCCCACTACCGTCTTGCTCAGGGGATTTTGAGCTCTGCCTTAATGACCACCCGGCAATCAATGGTAATTAAACACCAAATACATTTAACCCTGGGGGTTAGGGGAGAGGGGGAGGGGAGGGGAGGGGGGGCGGGGCTGTTGCAATCCCTTCCCTGCAGTGAAATGGCGTGCCGAAGGATTCTGAGCAAATCCGAGGCCTCCTGTTTTATTACCACGCCTCCTCCTATGTAGATTAGGAACTGAGGATGTTGTAACTCTCCTCTAGTAGATAACCTCTGTTTATAGGCCACCAGGACTTGTGGCACCTCTGCTACAGGGGAGGGCAGGCAGCGCTGCCATTGTGATTCAGCCCAGTGGTAACAGACTAGGGAAAAATGTTAGAATAAACAACTGGGCGACTACCCTTCGAACTGGAACTGTTCGCCATACTTATCGCTCTTGAGCGCGTAGAAATCTCTGCTACAGACAGTTTGATTATCTCCGATTCTTTATCTTCACTATTTGCACTTAACACACTAAGATCAGAATGTAACATGCTAGTCTCTGAAGCCAGACACAAATGTTGAGACATTATTGCTCAAGGGATTCAACTCAAATTGTTATGGATTCCTTCTCATATAGGCCTCCGTGAGCATGACAAATCTGATGCTTTAGCCAAACTTGCACTTAGTAAGGGTGATTTTGAAAGCAACATTGAGCTGTCAATTAGAAGCTTCAAAACTGCAATTAGAAAGGAACTAACTGACTTCCTTGAAACACGAATACGAGTTCAGATAAGCACAGGTAGAAACATTTCCCATCACAGAGAAATGTGTAAAGTAGAACATTTATATGGAGAAAGTAATAAGATCAGCAGATTACATGATGTTGTAATTGCTAGATTAAGGATAGGCTATAGGTACTACTGGCGCTTTGGCCTATCTGGAGATGTTAATCGTGTCAACTGTAGTAAAGTTTGTGGTCAAAGATTTGGACACAATCTAGAACACTGTGTCTTAGAATGTTAAAAAAATAGAGCAGTTTAGGGATAGATCTAAACAAACCCTACAAGAAATGTCACAACATCTTATTGTTAATAACATGATACCTGAAGTTTTAAGTTTGTATCCACTTTTTTGCATCTAGTAGGTAGAACTTAACATATGAAACTATGTAATGCATGTAATATCAACCCACTGGAGTCTGACTAAGACCCTTTGTGACCCCTGTAATCCTTTTGCGCTACCGCTCGCAAGATGAGTATGGGGTGCACAATAAATTTACCGGGTTTCCCTGCACAAATCAATCGATCTGCTTCCCCCTCCCCCATAAGAAATGGTAGTAAATCCCGGGTAGTCCAATGGAATCTCAAGTAGCAAAGGTTTCTGGTTGGCAGAAACGCCCAGACCTGATTACTTACACTTTATGTTACTTTCGGAAGTCTTCTACTTCCCCAGCTGGGTCTGGGACCTCGCTTTTTTTTTTTTTTATCTATGTATCTATACGTCTATCTGTCAGTCTATGAGTCTGCGGTGAGTGCTACGCGCTAGCCCCGCTACAAGGCATGGTTTCCTCGTAAGTACGTACACACTCTCTCTCTCTCCCTTCCTCTTCTCTCTCTCCCATCTCTCTCTCTCTCTCTCTGTCTCTCGTATATGCAACATGTAAACATTAATGTAATTAGCACCACCAGGGCGCCTGCTTGGCACCGCAGTAGGGGTTCCTCATTATCCCGTGGCACCATCAGTGCCAGCCATTGGATGGTGCCTCTCTGGTCATGATCTAAACCAGATTGCCATAGTGCCAAGCGTATGACCCATGTCGGAGTGCCAAGCCTCAAGCATATCATCATCAACGGGTGCCAGAGGGGGTCTCTCTCATTTCTCTCTCTCTCTCTCTCTCTCTCCCTCTCCCTCCTGTATATATACCCCCACCCCCAACACGTGAGTGCCAGTGTTAAACGTAAGCAACAGTGCCAAGAACCGACGATATATACCCCCCCCTTCTTTATATCAACCCCAGTGCCAGACATGAATACCCTTGAAATCAGTGCCAAGCATCAGAGGGAAAATTACCACTGAAATCAATGCCACTGCCAAGGATCAGACTCGTACCCCTCAAATCGGTGCCAGTGGCAAGAATCGGGCATATTCCCCAATGGAATCGGTGCCACTGTCAAGCATCTAAACATATATGCCCTTCAGATCAGTGCCAATGCTTAACATCAAGGGGAGTATACCCCCTGAAATCAATGCCAATACTCCTCCCTTCCCCCCGAGTGCCAAGCATCGAGAATATACTCCACACATCACTGCAGGTGCCAAGTCCGAGGCAAACGCCCTACCTATCAGTGCCAGTAGAGGAGCCCAAGCAACATATACCCCTCCCCCCTCCCACCCCACACACACACACAGACATGCTACTACGAGTGCCAAGCCCCCGGAGCTCATACCCCAGCACATGAGTGCCAGACCCCATGCATATAATCACCTCGGGAGTGGCTAAGGAGCAAAACCTGAACCCACACACACACACACACACACACACACACACACACACTTCTGGCAGATGAAGACCTTGGGGAGACAGCGACGAGACGCGTCCGTACGTCATCACCAGGTCCTTGTCAACTTGACCCTCCCTGTTCAAAAGAGGCTAATGTATCGGGGAAAAACAGTGGCACTTTGTGGGCCCCTTGCCTTCCCTCCCTCTCTCCCTCCCTCTCCCTGATCTGGCACTCATCTAGCGCTCTCTTCCGGCTCTTTGATCTCGCTGGTAATGTATAAATGAGAATGAGGTACACAGAGAGAAGCGAGCCACAGACACCAGCCGGGAGGGAAATAGAAGAAAAGTTTTGTAAGTAATATCCGCCCGTGTTGGCTGGCAGGTGTTCTGTAGTGTCGTCGTCCTTCAGGAAAGCAGATGTACAAGGGCAGGCTTACTGATACGGGAGGTATAATCGGAACACTTAATGATAATGCAATTCAAGCCAGAGAGTCAACTGAAGGCACTTAGATTACAGGAGATCTGAGGGTCAGAATCTCCTTTGTGGTAGGAGCTGGACAGTGAAGCAGACGATCAGATTTTTATTCTCGCTTTGATTTCTTTACGATATACGAAATCACTGTGGCTAAGGATTCCCCATAGGTGGTCAAGACGAAGTATCTAATTGGATATAAAAAAAGATTTACTGATGTTTACCATTGCACAGTCCCTCAAAAAAAGAAGTGAGCATAAAGTACAAAAAAATGTATGCATCTGTACTATTTCTGAATTACAAAAAGCATCATTTGATCCTGTGGCAAAGTGAGTTACGTCAGGCACAACTTAAGAAGAATAGAAACAACTTCGTCTGGCAGTCTCAGGAAAAATGAAAAAAAACTCGACCCCGTCACATACTTTTTTGGGCCATCCTTTTTGGAGATAAGTTTATATAGTACGGCATAAGAGACTCTAGTGGAAGGTGGATATGACGGATGGGGGAACAGATGTCGGAGAGAGGGGGGGGGGGTCGTCATTAAAAGCGACTTATCCCACGTAGAGTTAAGAGGGGAGGGAGAGGGGTTTAATGAGATGGAAAAGATCTGAAGGGAGTACACAGGTGCTAGATGGAGGTGATGGAGGAGGAGGAGGGGATGGAGGGTGAAGACCTTGTTAAAGAAGAGGAGGAGGAGGAGGAAGAGGGACTGATCTCAGAATACTTTACCTCCAAAAACTAACGACGTGGGATTAGGATTGGGATTGAGGGGAATGAGGACGAAACGGAAGATCTGACGATGTTCGAAGCGGTTCTGCTGTGGTAAAATGAAACTAGAGGCGTTCCGTGGAGGACGAGGATGGCGTATTTAGAACCGTATGCAAAGCAGGGCTCTTTTTTGAGGTGGGGTAGGGGGAATAGGGTAGGGGAGGGGGAGGTGCGCAACAGATGAGGAGGAGGAGGAGAGACGATTGGATTTCTTAAGTCTGTTGGTGTCTGTGTCCGCTTCTGTCGCCGGGTGGTGAGCTTGTTGGAGATGGCTCAGTGTAGTGGGGTTGCCTCTCTCTCTCTCTCTCTCATTCATTCTCCCCCTTCTGTACCTATCCATTTATCTCCCCCTCCCTCATTCCTCCTAACCCTTCCCCTTTCCGTCCCGTCCCTCTTCAAAATTGATAATTACTCTGACATCTGGAAATTAATTGCTTCCTATTAAGAGCATAATAATGACCGATAAAGAAATTGCAATAATACCTAGTAATTACTGCCTTGGGGTTTTTCACGTGATATATATATGTTACAAACTGGCCACGCTTATGCCCAGGGCCGATCCAAACCCACCACCCAAATCTCCCTCTCACATATTTACGATTATTTTTGTCTGAAATAGACATTGGCGTCGGACGTAGCAACGAAGAACGCGTCTACTGAATGTATTTTTGAGGTATTTGGGAAGGAATAGCACTCTGACAAACTGCATCAATCTATCTATCTATCTATCTATCTAATCATCTGTCTATCTAATCATCTAATTATCTAATCATCTATCTATCTATCTAATCATCTATCTACCTAATCATCTACCTAATCATCTATCTAATCATCTGTCTAATCGTCTGTCTATCTAATCATCTATCTGTCTAATCATCTGTCTATGTATGTATCTATCAAGCTATTTATCTATATACTCCTAGCCAGCCCTTGCACATGACAGTGCTATATGACAGTCCCTGTTTTAGTGGTTTTTAACTGCAGAACAAACCTACAGATCGTTCATGTCTACATTTCCCCTATTGCCTTTTTGCCCTCTTGACCCATCAGTCCATGTGTGCGTCTCGTAGGTGATTCCTCAGGGTTCAAAGGTCATATTGACCCTATACTGACCCCTCTCGGCGGTTAAACGTCAATATAATCCTGGGGTCAAGGCTCTTGGAAGTGAGTGACGTCATGCGGTGTTGGTCAACGCCCAGGTCACGTCTTGACCTGGGTAGGGTCACCTTCCTTCAACCCGGGGATAAAGGATATCTGTGAAAAAGAGAAAGATGGTTTATCCAGAGGAGGTAATGGTACCCAAGGAAATAAATAATTAAAATGAGTAATCCCACTTAATTCAGAGGTCGCCTCTGTGAACTCTCTCGTCTCTCATATTCTGAGGAGCTTGTTTAGCCGTCATCTCCAGGCTTATAATGCCTCTCGGATATAAATTCTCTGAGTATTTTTTTTTTCTTTTCGACTCCCTGCATTTAGAGTTCAGTTACTTTGATAGGCAATCTGTCATATTTTGAGCTTGCTTGTTCGTCTCCTCTTGTCTTATAACTCCACAATTTTTGTGTTCAAGAATGGAGGGCCTTTTCACTACATGTTATTTTTACGTCCACTGTTTATAAATCCGCTTCTCATGTCGGTCATAGGACGGATCAGATCTTTGAACAAGAGATGAACCAAGAGTTGAAGGATGAGGCAACGATTCGTCGAAAAATCCCTTTTTTCTTTAAACATGGGCATCGAGACGAATATATTTTCCTCCTCACGTCCCCAGCATGAAGCCAGGACCATCTCGAAGCTTTAACATCTTCCACACAGCCCTCGATCTTCTACGGCTCTGTATATACTCTCACCACCCACTCTCCCTACCGTCCTTAACACTTATGTAAGTCCATCAGGCCTCCTCTTTTCTCCTCCTCGTCCCTCGAGGCCGCGTCTCTCCACGAGATTGTATATTTTGAGAATTTCTCGAGGCTTGAGGGTGGGCGTCTCCTCAGTGGAACGCCCGTGGCCGAGTTTGTTGTTGTTTTGGTGGGGCGGCTCCCGTTTATTTCCGTGAGTTAGATCCTGGTTCTGTGTGTTTATCTCGTGGCTACTTTCTAGAGTTAGATCGATGTACTTTCGTCCCTCAAGGAGGGCATTATGTCCCTACAATATTTTTTGTCTTTTCTTTTAGGATATTTGGAACTTAATGATGCCCTGCATCAGGAACAAGTCGAATGGGGTAATAGAGCTATGTTCAGTTGTTTAAAAGTGTGACGACATTTTTATTTCAGTTTTTCTCCTCAAAGTCAACAGCTTTGTATAGTTTTATTTCAAGTCACGTACTAGCATGAAGGGCGACGTCTTTGTTCTCAGTGCCGTTAGGAAACGCACTTTCTGGATACCCAAGAAAACATGATATTTTGGTGATAATAGATACGTACAGGAAATACGAACCAGTAGTTTTCTTGATGTAAACCTCAACATTTTCTATGACACTTTTGTTACGTCTACTGAGTGGAGATTTCAGTCGTCTCTCAGACTACAGTACCTTCATCTTTGTAACTTACACAAGCTATGGTTCGTCATGTAACACACCTAAGTTATGATAGTAAAGCATCGTTACTTAACACTTATAATGTGTACCCGTAAGTCAGCTTAGATTCCGGGGTGCATTAAGCTGCATAGTTAGATCCAAGGGTGCATTAAGCTGCATAGATTACATAATGAACCATGATCGAGTACACCTTTAGCTATGTAATGTTACATCATAAACTACAGTCTATCGTGTAACGTAACAACACTGTGGTTAGGTTAATATAACACAGTCACTTGGAGGGGTTGGGTGGGGTAATATTGTGCAGCCATGATTGGATGGAGGTGTGTGTGTGGTGGTGGGGGAGGTGGGGGTTGTGGTGTGTAGCAAGAACCGCTTGTTGATCTTGGATGTGGTGATTGTGGCACGGGACACTGAAACCATATTTTCGTTTGTTGATCTAACTTCTCCCCGCTGAAGGGAGGACGTCGTCAATTGCTTTTGAGGAGAAATAATCCTTCAATCAGTCACTGTCCAACGGGGGTGGTTTTTTTTTTGGGGGGAAGGGGCATTCATTATTTCAAGCACAGACCCATTTGCCCAAAGTTGAGCAGAGATAAGGGAATGTCGTGGACATTTATGCCTGACTCTTGAGTGCGTAACTTGACAGCACTTCTGTGTGATCTTCTTCATAAAGACAATGAATTAATATCATTATTACCTCCCTTTGTTCAGGTGTTGTTATAGTGTGTGAGATATTTGATTTCCAGACTTCTTTTCTCTCCTTTGAGCCTTTGAAGTGTAGGAGAGACGAATTGATGTCCATTAAACTGATAGATTCTGTTGGGACTAAAGAGTTTTATAGTTTTTTGGTCTTGAAATATGTATTGACTAGATATACATAGACAAAGCATTTCAGTGAGAGTGTGGGTGAATGGTACATATCTAGGGGGTAGGTGGAGGCATGCATAGAGCTTACAGTGGGTACAGTACATCGACCCAGGAGGGTTACAGGTGGACCCAAGTGTCCAGTATATTCTATAGCTTTATGCCCAACATGTACTGTGCCTTCGACCTCTCATTCTGCTGTCAATGTTAACGAGTTAACGACTGCATACTATACTGTGTCCTGCTCCAAATGCACACCTCAGTGTATATGTAATTTGTTTGTGTGTACAAGGCACTTCGAATGTTAACAAGAGGTTCTGTATATGTATGACATGTTTTTGGGAGTATGGCAAGCAGGCTTGTGGGATGAATGCATTGTCCTCGGCCACACGATTAAGACGCTTCGGTAGTTGCCCAATTCGGGACGGCCTTTGGATGTGATTGGGGTCGCCTTTGACATTAAGGGTTACGTGGGAGGGACAGATGACAGAATACCTGATGGTCCATGATGAGGTTATCTGCAGGAGGGCGGTCATAGTATCCAGGTCTTGCGAATTCCTCCCCAATCCACCGCTCCCTCTGGCACAGCCCCCGGCAGGAGGAGAATAATAGCCAAGATGGACGTATACTGCCTTGGGAATTCTACAGGAAAGTGTGATCAAATAAGTACTCTAACCTAGTGCTCCAGCGGGTCAAATCAGGTCATGGGTCACACATTCATTGCAGAGGGATCGTAATGTCGTACTGTCGTGCTCAAGGGTCGTGTACTACCGTCGTGCTCAAGGGTCGTGTACTACCGTCGTGCTCAAGGGTCGTGTACTACCGTCGTGCTCAAGGGTGGTGTACTACCGTCGTGCTCGAGGGTCGAACCCTCGTACTTTAAAACGTCCTCCCGTGGCACTTCAGTGGCGCACTGAGGCCAACGAGATTTATATCAACACTTCACATGATGAATGGCAACCCCGTTGGTGCGCCATAAACACTCCGGACTGATGGTGATGTCAAACAATTCGTCCAGCGGTGCGAGGAAAAAGATGAAAAAAAAACACGCGACAAATGAATGTGGTACTTTTACACCTCTTCCGTTAATAAACGCTGGGTATTCCTTGCTCATCCTTGCACGGCCGCTTTTGCGAAGGAAATAGCGAGTCGTTTGCGAGAATGCGTTACTGCGTCGTAAGCTCCCCTCACAGTTCTCCAGTGTGATTATCTTATTGGTGTTTTGAGTGTAAGAATCCCACAGCAAAATGGTCAGGGCTCATGAGAGAGTACATATATATGTAATAGGAAAGGATAAAATGTATGAAATTGCGAGATAATCTAGGGTACAGAGGTGAAGAGAGAGAGGTCGAGACAGAGGTCAGCTGAAGGCATTGTCTACAGATCTGAATTAAGGAATGCTGGTTGAAAAGCCCTCGAGGAGCTTTAAGTACTAGTTATCACATCGTACTTCTGCCAGTTCATAAACGCAGTTGGAAAAGTATTTCGTGGAAGGGGAGGGGGGACAAAACACCCAGTCGCTTCACAGTCCTCTTAAGGGCGGGAATCCTGTGAAAACCAGACCCCAAAACAATGACTAAGAGAGCACAATCCAATGACTGTTTATTGGTGATAATGACTCGGAAATCCCTTCGTAGCGATTGGCTCGAAAACGTCGGGTTTTTCGGCACTTTAAGCGAGATGAGACAAGGAGATCAATTTCGAGGTACGATATAGCCGTGTGTGAGTCGACTGGGAGAAGCCCCAGATAAGGGCAAATAACCAGCCACCCCTCCTCCTCCTCCTCCTCTCCGAACAGTTGCAGGGTACAGACACTTCTTGGCTGTGTAGTCTCTTACCCCAGTCTCAAAGATGGTATACGCAGACGTCGTTTGAGAGTTGGAGGAGGTACGGGAAAGTCTTTCCCCCTCCAAAGAAAAAAAATGAAGGTGTATATGTCTTTTCCCTCCAAAAGCAAAAGGTTTAGAAGTTGTTTTTCCCTCCAAAAATAAAAGGTTTAAATGTCTTTTTCCCCCTCCAAAAACAAAAGGTTTATACGTCTTTTCCCTCCAAAGAAGTGTTTATACTTTCAACTTTTCTCCATTATTTTCAACTTTCCTCGTTGTTTCTGCCCTCTATTGGCTTCTCAGTACGTCTAATATTATCCTCGCGTTTGTCCATGTTGAATTCGGACGTAATTTCGAGTTTATAATTGCCCGGTAAATGATGCTTATGGAGAGGTTATGACCTCCTCTACCCATACGTTTTTCCACTTAAGATGTCAGAAAATGTGTATACCTGTCAAATATGTATTCTTTTAGCTTTTGTATCGTGCCTTTTATCCCTCAAAGGGATTTGCAAGGAAAAGCTTTTAGCTTTTACTCTTTTTTTTCAGGTTTTCTGTAATGGCTTTGGGATGGGCTACACGATAAGCGTTTAGATAAGATCGATATGATCGTCTCAGATCAAATCACACGATAAGATAAGGTCATTACAGTCGCTGATTTCTGTCTAATTCTTTTTCTTTTCCTCTTTCTCTCTCTCTCTTTCTTTCTTTCTATGTCCCTCCCTCACTCCTCACCCTGTTTCTTTCGTATCCTTCCTCTTCTTCTTCTTTCATGACAATAAGAATTATAGTACGAGTAATGATAATGATGATAATAATGATAACAATAATAATGGTAATAATGATAATAATAACAATGAGCATAATGATGATAATGATAATAATAATAATGATAATAATAATAATAATAATAACAAATAATAGTACTGATAATGATAATGACAGTAGTCATAATCATACTATTATCATTATTATCATTATCATTCATCCCTAGGATGACCACGTCTAACATAAAATGAAATAACGTATCGGAAGAACGTTCAGTGTTATTCTATATACATTTCATTGTCGTAATATTTCAGAAAGTACGGCCAACTCCTCGCTGGCACAGCAGCTGATAACCCTTGATCATGTCAGCACCTAAGACGGGATTTATCGTAAGCGTTACCGCCTTTGACACATGCTTAAGGGCTCAGGAGAACGGAGCCCTGGCGTCTCTCGAACCGCCACCTCCCGCCATTCTCGGCGTAAACGCGCCATATACCCCCCGGCGCGCTGGCGGGGTTGCGATGGCGAGATTATGGCTATTATCGCGCTAGTAAAATCACCCTTTGGCCTGTAATCTGGCTATCACAGCGACGTGGACATCCTCCCCTTAGGGGATGGGTTGGGTGGAGGCTACAGGAGGTGTCTAAGGGGGTGATAGGGTGCTAAGGGTAGGGGTAAGATTAATATTAAGGGTTATGAGTGAGTAATGTGTCGTAGTTTATCATTCCGCACATCCTGTCATGACCCTCACTCAGGGAATTAAGATTAATTTCATGTTTTATGGGGTGTGTTTTTTTTTTCCTCCTTTGTTTTATAGTCTTCCAGAGAATAAGCGGAAGACTGGAAGGTATAAAGTGGTCTGTGGTGGACACAAGTAATGGGGAGGATATCTATCTGGAAGAGTCGTCAGATTTGCCGAAATCAAATGTTTCTGAATTTTTTTTTTTACCTAAAAGAATCTCTTATTTCTGATCTTTTTTCGTAGAGTCAACACACTCGTTCCTCCAGCTGTTAGTGAAGTTATAGATAACCAAAGATCATTCCTTTACGTTTACGCAGTTTCTCGTAACTGTTCTCCATAACGGAGAGACAACAGACGAGAACAACCACACGGGAATAACATCATCTTGGACTCTCTTCTCGTTCCAGCTCTTCAGATCCGGATTCGCACGTCCACGAACGCAAACAAATCAGCCATGATAAATATGCTTGCCTGCTTTGGCATCATGTTTTCTTCCGTGTTATAAAACCCTAAGCCTCCCTCGTTACATCCTCCCTCGAGTGGTGATTAAAAATTCTTCCTCGTATATTACGCAAAGTTGTCAATAACATGTAATTACAGTCTACCGAGTGTGTGTTTTAGAGTAATCATAACTACCGAGCCCCGTGGCAATAGGGAGAGGAGAGACCCTTACAAAAAAAAAAGAACTATAGAGACAAGTCCCTAAGAGCCATTTCATCACCACGTAGAGCTACCAAGAACGACCATCTGATAGTATGATGGAGACAAGGGGGGGGGGTATGAATAGGCTTTGTGGTTAGGTTAGTAATCTATTCATCCTTTATGCTAATTAATTCTTTTACTGGTGTACTTAATTCCTTTCTTTGTTCTTCTTCTTGTACTTTCTCATACTTCAAAAGTATTATTTCTTATAAGGTATATATCGTGTATATGATCTATATGATGTTTATTTCATATATTACCTCAATATTTTTCGTATATGTTTTGAGTTTCTGAAATCAGTGCTAAGGCGTTGAGTCGCTGCACTCAAGGAGAAACATAAGTAGTCGTGCTTAAGGATTTGTCGTGTCGAATACTCAAAGGGTTATCGCTATCGTCTTAATCTAAGGAGGTGAGGGGGTTAGTCTTCGGTCCTCAAGGTTTTGAATCGTAGTATTCGAAAGACTTATCCTTCATACCCGAAGGGGTTAAGTCGTCATACTCAAGGGGTTGAGCTGTCGCATTGAATGGGTTCATTCGTCGACCTCAAGGGGTTGAACTGGCGTACTCAAGGGGTCGAGTCGTCGAGCTAAAGGGGATAAAGACGTCGTACCTAATGGGTAAAGGCGTCTTACTCGAGGGAGATAAACAGTCGTAATAAATGGTTTAAAGTCGTCTTACTTAAGGGGGCTGAATAGTCAATAGTCATTCTCAGTGGTCTAAATAGTCGTAATAAATGGCTAAAGTCGTCATACTTAAGGTGGCTAAATAGTCAATAGTCTTAATCAAGGGGGCTAAGTAGTCAGTAGTCGTTCTCAAGGGGGGATGAATAGTCGTAGTGGGAAGGGGTTTAAGTCGTCTGTTCAAAGGGGAGGAGGAAGAAGGTTCAGCCAGAAGCCAAGGGCGTCCACCCTTGGCCCGCCCAGTGCACCGAAGGGGCGGAGTGTCAACACAGGGGAAATGCCTCCTGTGTCACAAACATATGATTAGAAAACAGAAGGCGGCTTTGGCCCGGCGTCATAAACAGGGTACGTAAATATGGCACCAGGAAGACATACTGCAACAAAGGCCATAGTACGTGCAGAGAGAGAGATAGAGATAGATAGATAGTGAGAGAGAGAGGGGTGGATACTAGTGAGGCAAGAGACGGGGTGGATACTAGTGAGGCAAGAGACGGGGTGGATACTAGTGAGGCAAGGGACCGAGTTGGATACTAGTGAGGCAAGAGACGGGGTGGATACTAGTGAGGCAAGGGACCGAGTTGGATACTAGTGAGGCAGGGTGCAAAACAATAACACTGGTGAGGAGGGAGAAGTGGACGACATTAGTGAGGCAGGGAACAAGGCAGTTACGCTAGTGAGGGACGGGGAGGACTTTAATGAGGCAGAGGAGGAGGAGGGGGTGGAGGACACTAGTGAGGAAGGCGGACGAGTAAGACACTGATTAGGCAAAGTACGGGCAAGACACTAGTGAGACTGGGTACAGGCTAGTCACACAAGTGAGGTAAGGGGACGGAGTGGATACCTAGTGTGGTAGGGGACGGGGTGGATACCAAGTGTGGCAGAAGATGGTGAGGGCACTAATGAGGCAGAGGACATGCAGAGGATACCAGTGAAGGGGGTGGGGGTGGGGGGAGGGCTGCTGGTGCAGGTGGGGGAAGGGGAAGGGGAAGGGGGGGTGGTGTATCTGGTGGAACCCTGGGGCCCCCCCTCCACCCCAACTCAGAGGGCCGGGGGAGTGAGGGGGCGGGGTGACACCCACCCATACACCCACCCACCCACCCACCGACCACAGTTCCCTGAAGGGACAGGTCAAGAGAACCAGCCTTTAAGATGAAGCAGATATATCAGCGCCTCAATCGCTGGGTCATGCACTTTGGAGAGCTCCATGAGAAACGACCGTGAGGAGGAGAACAACTGCATGACTCCGTCGGCTGTGACCAAGATAGCTTGGGGAGGGAGGGGGTGACATTTGTTGCCTAGTACACAGCTGTGATCTCCTGCCTCTCGTGAATTAGCCAGTAAAAAGCTCTCGTCCGATCAGCTGCGAAGGGACGTGGTTTTACGTCGATTCATTCGTTTCGAGCGATCATTTTCACAGCTCGAAGCGTTGCATAATGCGCGAGGCTCCGGCCGGTGGTGGTGGTGATGATGATGATGCAGACGCCGGCCATCTGCCACGAATTATGTTACATACCAACACAACACCTCCTCCTCCTCCTCCTCCAGCCGCCACCCTCCCTCCTCCACCACCACCCCATCCCACAGCCTTCTCCTCCTACTCCCCCTCCCTCCTCCTACCTCCTCCACCTCCACCTTCCCCGCTACACACACACACACACACGTCCACCACCGCCAGCCACAACTGACACCCCCTGCCCTGGAACACCTGGACCAGTCATCGCCTGGAACACCTGGACCAGTCATCACCTGGAACACCTGGACCAGTCATTACTAGGAACACCTGGACCAGTCATCACCCGGAACACCTGGACCAGTTATCACTTGGAACACCTGGACCAGTCATTGCCTGGAACACCTGGACTAGTCATCGCCTGGAACACCTGGACCAGCCATTACCTGGAACACCTGAACCAATGACCATCGGAATGAATCAATATACACCTCGACCTTACGATGCCCCTTTGTTATTGTCTGGATTACGGCTGTTCTTCAAGCAACGGTGTTCTTTGTCGGTTATCATTGTGCGTTCTCTCGAACAACATCCTCATGTCTTATACCTTAAAGAATCGTACACTTCCATGACCCCTTTTGCTGTTGGGTGTCCTTCGCCATAATACACATATTCCTCGTAATGTTCCTCCCAGTTTTGACGTTTCTGCAATTCCACCTCTTGACTCAATGAACATATTTGGTGCTACTGTAACATCCGCTCTTTCTTGGAAACCTAAGATTACGGAAATAGCTAAGTCTGCCTCTAAGAAATTGGTTGTCCTGTTGAGATGTCGAAATTCCTTTTTTTTCCGAACAGTTAGTTGCTCCGTTCATAACAAAGGATTGATCCGTCCTTGTACGGAGTCCTGCTCTCAGTTTTGGGATGGCTCTAGCGCTGCATCCTTACTTGACAGAGTCGAACGCGGTCCGACTTTTAAACTGTCCCGGCTAACTTCAAATGTTGACCCACTTGCCCTATGCAGCAATGTTGGTTCACTTTCCCTCTTTTATAGGTATTACTTTTTTCTTTTTTTATTCCGAGAGCTGGCTTATTGTGTACCCCCACCACTAGCTAGACCACGCAATACTCGGCAAGCCGCTGCATCACATGATTATTGTATGGCCTTAAGCAACTCAAGGGTGGGCCGTTTTGATAACTGTTTCTTTCCCTATACCTCGAAGCTTTGAAACTCTCTACTCTCTCATGTCTTTCCCAATAACTATGACCTTGCACATTTTGAAAGATAGATTTTTCACTTACTTCCAAAATTCTTAAGCACTTTTCCTCGTCTCTTATTTTTTCGTTTCATTAACCTCTTTATATTTCGTTTTAGGCCTGGCCATGATGTGGCAGATTCGAGAGGAGGAAGACGAGAGAAAATACGAATAAAAAACAGGTTTAATATGTTTAGCACAGGGGGAAGAGAGATTGAGAGATTAGTTGGGGTGTGATTTTTTGAACGAATAAAACTTGGAGGAATCGAAGAGTTTTGGACGCCTGGGAGTGGACATGCCGGCTGAAGTGAGTCATAGGGTGGGTAAGGGGGCGAAAGTCCCAGGAGCATGAAGGGATTATATTCTCTTATGTACATAAAAGAATATGATCCCTTCATAAAACATCAAAGTACAGGGCAAGCTAAGACTCTAAGATTATTCTCTACCGCACCCCATCCTCTCCCACCACCGGACTTTCCAAGGAGCGAAGACCTTTGATAAACTCCACCCCCAGCCCCCTAACCGTTACCCAGCGAATTTGACCTCTGCCGATTACACCAATCACGCTAGAACTCCAAAGGAACACGGTCCAACAATCAACATACTACTGACGTCACCGCTCTTATTTATAACATTTCAAGATGTGATTAATTCCTGTTCTGTTCTTTGTAATGTGTTCTTGTGCCCGAAACGTCTCGTGTATTTCAACAATAAAGTGGAAATGAATAAAGGACATTTACTTCACATTTCATCTGATGAAGCAAAATGTGTAGCGAGAAAAATTGGACAAAAATAATAACAGAAATCTAGTGAGTACTAAATTATGCATCGGTATTTAACAACAGTGTATTAAAGCAAATATTCTGT
>JAYMFT010252611.1:0-10885 GCA_038088735.1 Panulirus argus
TCTCTCTCTCTCTCTCTCTCTCTCTCTCTCTCTCTCTCTCTCTCTCTCTCTCTCTCTCTCTCTCTCTCTCATTCATCATCAGAAACCTCATCGACGTGTGAGTCATGCAAGCGATGTAGAATTTACTATATAATTACCGTGATGGTCGACTCGTAAAGGCCATCTCGGGTGAAGGAAATACCGTAGAGTGAGAGGGAGGGAGTGCATAGATTGATGAGGGCTCTGCGGGTGTTTGTAAACCCAACACTTGAAAGCAGAAAATTTATGCGAAGAAGGAAAGTCAAAAGAGGGAAAATCCAAAGCCTATCTGTCCCAGGGAAGGCTTGGGTTATTATAACAGTCAATTCTGGAGTGGTCGGTCTTCACACACAAACTGTGGGAAGCAGCAGCCAGCCTTGTTTCCTCGCGTCCAAGCCTTAGAGGAAGGGATACATGCAGACAGCTCACGAAATGTGGCCAAAATAATAACAAGGGATGGCTGAAGAGAGGTGATGTCGGGAGTATTAAGGAGATGAAAGGTTTTTGATTCCCCTCTGGCTTATAAAGAATTGGGGAAAGAGCCACCCCAGGTGTGTGTACAGTACTCCACACTAGGACGTATAAATCGTCTGTAAATATGAAATACCTGCTCCCAAGGGAAACAACTACGGCACCTATATAACGACCCCAGCTTCTGTAATGCAGATTTTGCAATTTTCTTTATGTGGGGTTTCGAGATAGTGCTGAGGATATGGTTACGCCCAACGCGTTTATATTAGTAGAGTTGAATTGTGGTGTTTTGATATTTGACACAGGTAAACGAATGACACTTAGATACGGATACGGGAAGAAGTTGCGTTTTAGTACTGTTTACATTTAACTGGGTTACTCCTTCCCCATTCCAAAAGAGGATATATGTTCAGTACAAGAAAGAGAGGGTGGAAGGGATGGAAAGCAAGTGGAAGTACGTAAAGTGGAATCATCAGCATAAGAGAGAATAGGATCAGTAGAAGAGAGATCATTAATTGAAAAAGGAGATTAGGAGATAGGACAGAACCCTCAGGAACACCACAGTTGATAGGATTGGAGGGGAATGCCCCTCCACCAACGACTACTGCAGTGAAACGGTCAGAGAGTAAACTCTGTATAAGAGAAGCAGAAAAACCAAAGGAAGGGAGTTCAGAAAGTAGAAACTAATACCACACCCTGTCAAATGCCTTGGAGATATCGAGGACCACAATAAAAGTTTCACCAAAAATCCTGAGAGAGGTGGACCAGAGGTGATTCGCATAGGATAAATACCGCTAGCAGTGTGAAATCCGCCCTGAAGATCAGAAATAAGGGGATGGGATTCTGAGTGTTTAAGACGGTAAAAAAGTTAAAGATAGTCTCAAAGACTTTGATGATAGCAGAAGGGAGAGCAATGGGACTATAGGTAAGATGGGTCTAGCGTTATCTCGTCTCTTAGGGATGGGCTGCGCCAAGGCATGCTTCCAAGGGGAAGGAAAACTCACACACACTCCTTGGTTTAGAATACCTGAGAGGGAGAGGACAAAATGTAATGACACATTGTATTTGTCCTCTTTCCTTGATATTTCACAGTGACGTGCACTTCGACTGAAGACAGGAAGTACCGATCAGTGTCCCTGTGTCTGCGAGACCCCGCTTCCATCCCCTGAAGAGATTTGCTACCATCAGAGACAGACGCTCGGATTTATACGAGGATAAGCCAATTGACATAAAGAGGCAAGGAAGTTTCCTGCCGTAACATATCTCTGTTTCCTAGATCCATGAATATGTATCGTCTCGACGACGTTTTCCGCTTAAAAAGAAATCGGAACGCAGACAGGGATTCAAGATTATCTGACGTGAGTTAGACAAACAATTTGTCGTAGAGACTAAGCATGCTTCCTGAATATTTATGTAGCAACATGTCTGACCTTTTGTTTCGTAGGGTAGATATCTGTATGGGAGAATTTGGTGGAGTAGTAAGCTCTCTTAATGAATCATTGATTTTCCTCTGTAAGATTCAACTTTTATTTATGCTTTACTTATAACACACAATAGATTTATTTATGTGATACTCATAGAGCATATTTTTCTTCAAACTTTACTCATAAATCACGCCCAAAGATTTTATTCACGCTCCGCTCATAAAGCAATTTGTCTAATGCTTCGCTCAAAAACCAGTTTTACTCGCACATTGCTTGTAAACAATGCTATACTTACGTCTCTCTCTCTCTCTCTCTCTCTCTCTCTCTCTCTCTCATAAAGCATACTTGTTCATAAAACACAATATATTTACGCTAATCTCATAAACCACAGCAGTTTTATCTCCGTCTTGCTCATAATGTTTCTCCAGAAGGCGCGCCATTAAAGGTACAGAAATGGTGCACCAGTGGCCCATAATGCAACACTTTTTCAGGGAGCTGGTATGTGGCGTAGGTTGTGCAGGCCCGGGGTTGGCCCAGGAGCGTCCACCGTCGAGTCTTACTCTCTCTCTCGCTCTCTCTCTCTCACTCTCTCGAACCTCATCTCATCTTTGAGTGCAGTTCAGACCTGCCTTCCGTTAGTTGTTTAGGTCCTCACTCACCTACGCATCTCCGTCAAAGAGACTTCATAAATATTTTGTTTTGTTTTACACGTTCTTTAGTTTGACATTTCAGCCATATTTTGAGACGTTGCTTTAAAAAACGAACAAACTTGAACAGTGCATTGTATATGCCGCAACATTTTCGTTCGCTCTCACAGTCTGCGCGGTGAGGGGGGACTAATCTTGTAGTGGTGTTTTGTTGTCATTTGTTTACAGCCATCTCTCCTGTGGGTATCCAAGACATTGCAGTAGTTAAACTCTTTTGACTGCGAGAGCATGAAGGGAGGAGAACTTCAGCCTCTCACGCACCCAGGAAGTTAAGATTATTTGAATTTAAATCACGGTAGTCCGGTGGGCCCAGATGCAACAGCTGTCCCTCCATCATGGTCACAGGGCAGACCAGAGCTTCTAATGTACATCTGTTCCAGTATTGAGCTCGTTATTGACGTCTGACGAGAGCGAGGGTAACACACGTGTCATTGTCCAGCCTGATGAACAATGCAAGTCTCCACGGTATCGTTTGCAGCTCATGTATAAGGCAGTCTGGTAATACGTGAATAACGCATGATTTTCTTATGCTAAATTGTACGCTGTTGAACGTAATTTGGCAAATTACACTTAATAGTTTTCAAGCCAGGATCCGTAACATATAATCTAGCCCCACTGTGGCAAATGATCCGAGTGTGACTGAAGTAGAGTAGGTGCTTGAATAACATTTAGGCAAGGTAAGACTATGCGTCTTTGTGAAAATATCCTCCTTTTGGACGAAGATATCACCGACTCTTCATTCCTGGAAAGGGTAGCGGAGATGAGAATGTATTTGCACTGTGTCTAAACCATTGCAATATATGATGTTAAGAACACAGGTACCCTGTACACAAGTTAGGTGAACAAATTTGATATACAGAAAGAAAATGTGTAAAATGATATGATGAACCTGTCTGAAGTAGCCGTGTTTTTTAAATGAAAAAGTTGTTATACATTAAGAGTACGTGTAAAATATGATGAAACGGTCGTGATGAGTCGGGATGAAACAGTCTGCAGTAGCCTAGTGGGATGATTCAGGAAAAATATACGTGAAACGATATGATGGAGTTACCACTTTGTAGCCTGACTTCCTAAGGAGGCGACGCTTCGTATGGTCTAAGTTGTGCAGAGTGGTAGCGTCCCTCCTGAGTCAGTAATACACACATACCACTCGGATGTACCCGTATCTTGCTCACCCTCAGACATTCACTGTCAAGTATCAAGAAGCAGTACATGAAGTTGATGTCTTTGCGACGGTGTACCTGGACTGATGGCTGTAACTCCATCAGTAACTAGCCTACGTTGTGTAAATGTCAAGTTCATTATGCAATAAGCTGTGATGTTTTGTTTTATGCGATACTACTGCTGAGTTAAGTAAAGCATGGTTTGTTACATGTTTACAGATCTGACGTCATCAGCAGGTGCTGTGTGGTTGCCAATAGATATATTGCCTTAAACGGACTTTGCTATAAATTGTGTTGCGAAAAAAAAGAATATAAGAAAGTAGATATTCAAATAATGGCTCTCCCACTGCATGATGATACAACTCAACCCATGGACATGAAACGTTTACTTCAAAACGAGAGTGACTTAGATTCACATGGTATATCATGTCTCCTGCTCTGAGTGCACTATAAGTTTTTTCCTTTGCGTCCTTGTACATTTTTCTACCTGGTGTTCAGTGTTTGCTGCGGTGGTAGGTTTGCCACTTGGAGTAACCATGGCATCCTGCTGGTCTCCGGTGAGAGCCAGGGGCTAACCAGCACGGATGTGGTGGTGATGGTAGCGGCGGAGGCTGGTGGTCAGGCTTCTTCAGGGGACGTAAATAGCTCCCCCCCTCTTGCTCCATCATCTGCCATCTGTGACCTGATTCCCGACCGCCACGACACTCCGCCTCCCACTCCCAGTGCTATTCCTGGTAATACCTCTAATACACACACACACGCCTGATCATTTCTTCACGGAAGGAGGTATGAAGGTTTGCTGTGGCTTTAGCAGAAGACGATATGTGTGTGAAACAGGTTGTGAAAGAGAGTAGGCTGGCAAAATTGGCCTGCGTGTAGAAAAACCAAAAGAGATTGTGTGAAGAATAGCATGGATGAGAATTGATAGAACTAGGGGAGTGGAATGTACTTATGGAAACAGTGTCCAAATATTCAGGTGAATTGTGAAAGTGGACATGTTGAGAAATGATACTGTTAATTAGGAGGTATACAGGAGAAAGCGGCGGGAGGTAAAGAGAAAGGTACAAGAGCTGAAAACGAGGGCAATTGGGAGATGAAGTGAGAAAGTATCAAAGAAAGAATGAGAAACAGTTTTGAAAGGAGGGGATAATGCGAGGAAAACAAGAGAACAAAGTGGAGGTGAATAGTGAAGAGAGCGGATGGGGTAAGTCATAACAGGCAAAATAGATGTGAAGAAGCGATGGGGTGAATGTTTTGAAGGACTGCTGATTGTTTTAGAGGGAGGCGAACGTGGTGTGTTTGGGACAAGGAGACGTGCGGAGTGAGAGAGTCTTTGCGAATGGTATGGTGAAAAGAGACGAGTTAGTGACAGCTTTGTACAAGACGAAATGTCACAAAGCGACAGGAGTATATAAAATCGCAGTCGAGTTCCTCAACAGTGTGGTTGACAGTGCTGTTTCTTGGTTAGTTAGGCTGTCTGGCGTTTGTATGGCTCCAGGTCAGGTGCCATAGGACTGACATTGTGCCATTGTTTAAGAGCAAAGGGGGGACAAAATGAAAATGTTCGAATTGCAGAAGTATAAGTCTGTTGAGTATATCTAGTGTCTGGGCCCGTTAAGACTGAGAGGATGGAAACATGCAAAGAACGTTTGATTGGGGAGGAGCAGTGTAACTTAAGGAGAGACTATACTTCGGGTTGGACGATGTGTTTGTTTTGATAAAACTGTGTAGGAAATATATAAAGAGAATGAAATGTACTTGTCATTTTTTGGATTAGGAGGAAGCATACGACAAGACTTGTAGTGCTGCGAATACATAGGGTAAATCGAATGCTGCTAGAGGATGCAACGAGGATATTTTTCTTGGAGAGTAAATTATGTATCTGAATAAATAGGGAGGAGGATGAGTGGTTGCTTGTGAAGGTGAGTTTGCGTCATAGGTGTGTGATCTCACAATGGCAGTTTAATCTGTGATCTGTGTATGGACTGGATGGTGAGAAAGGTACGTATATGCCAGGGTCTCGGGGCAAAGGGTGGTTCTACAGTATACTGGAGGTGGAGTTTGGCCAGCTTAGAAGGTGAATCAGTAGCTGTTTGCAGATGACACTGCTCTGGTGGCAGAATCCATAGAACAACACCAGAAGCTGATGACATAGGAGTGGGTGAAAAGACAATGTTTAGTGTAAGCATGAACAAAAATAAGGAAAAAAGGCGCACTGTGGGAGGGAGGGGAAGGTGAGAGAGGATGGAATCATTATAAATTTGATTGGGAAGGCCAAGGAGGAAGTGGAGTTCTTCACGTATCTGTGAAAGGATATGGCAGCAGATGGAACTTTTAGGGTTCATATAAGTCGTAAGCTGGAAGAGGAGAATAAAGTCTTGAATGCATTTAGGAGAGAGTGGAAGGATAGGTCAGCGTCTGTAAGAGCAAAGACGGGTGTGTCTGCAATCATAGTAGTCTTGACAGTGTTTTATTGATGTGAGTCTTAGGTCTTGAACACAAAAAAAAGTAAGAGTAAAAGTGTTGGAAAGGAAATCCCTAAGGACGGTATTTGGTATGAGGTGGGTTGATCATGTAAGGAATGACCGTGAGGGAAAGGTGTGGTGAGAAGTGCTGTGTGATTGAAAGGACCGACTAAGGCTGTTCTAAACTAGGCCGGGCATATGGAGAGGATAAGCGAAGACTGACCGACCAAGAGGAATTGTTTGTTAGAAGTGGAAGGAGCAAGTGCGGGGGTAGGATAAGCCCGAAAAACTGCAGAGAGAAGGTGGTTTTGGGGTATCGGGGCCCGAGCTTTCAGGTGAGCGAGAGGCGTGCAATGAATAGAAGTAATTGGATGGATGTGGTATATACGGGTCGACGTGCTTTCAGCTAGCTGAACCAGTGCGTGTGGAGCGGTCAAGATTAACCGTCGAGTAGACAATGAGTCTTAACTGTGGATGGTAGGGTCTGATTTCTCTGCACTATACCTACTTCTGATCTAGACACTGAAAGTCCGCAAACTAGTGTGATCCAGACTTTACCTTGCTATAGCGGGAAAGCCAACACTCGGAAACCACTTTATTGGCGTCTTCAACGGGTATTTGCAGCAGACAAAAATATGAAACCTTCTTAGGAAAAGAAGTGTGTTGTTTTTTCTAGAATTAATGTCTATGAATAAGCCATATTGACAGGAAAAATAATAGTGATAATGATAATGATAATAAGATTTTACTTGGGCCGGCAACATTGCTCCGATATACAGTAGTTAACACCCCCCCCCCCACCAACACCTCCCCGGCGCCAAAGAAAATGAAGTAGATAAAGGGGGAGAGGAAGAAGAAAGGATAATGGACACACTAATGGAATGATAAGGAAGGATATGGGAGGGAGTAGATAAAGGAGGGACTGTTGATATACCAATACTAGAACACCAGAAAATCGCCCAGCTTGCAGAAGGCAGGAGGAAAATGTATACATTGACGTTTTCTGTGAACGGGGTGACGTAAATATGTAAAAATGTACATAGTACATGTAGAAAGTTAATTACAAGTTGATATGAAAGTATGAGGATATATATATATATATATATATATATATATATATATATAAGACTAGATGACAAACCACTTTAAAGAAGTGAAATAAGCTATGAGAAGAAAATACAAGTCGGGATAAATCATGAGTCTTGTGACAGGTGTGTTACAACGTAGTTTGTCAGTGTATGAAAGGTATGCCTTATTAAAAGGGAAGATAGCATGTCACTGAATAAACATATATATTGTTGAAATTCAGAGAAGGACGCATAAGATTTATCGTAGAAATGCCAGGAGACTGCTGCTTGCAAGTGCGCCATAAACAGTCATCATGGAATTGCATGCTTAACTTTTAAAACAAACAAACTTCTCATTTCACCTGCGCAAACATAAACCGTAACAGAGTTAAACCGGTGGAAGGTGCTGCAATGGAAGATGATTTGCTTTGTTTATGTTCAGTAGCCACTCATCTCCCCCTCTTGCTTCCAGAGATACTGAGCGGGAATCCGAGGGTCATGTGGAAAAGTCTGGGGAAAGCCTCACCCTAAGTCATGTGTGGGGAAAGAACAAATCACGTTATTACCACTCACCTCAGACCCAGACACAGAATCAGAAACGGGAAATGCTGAAATGGAGAGTGATGTAGTTGGCGCCACAGGCGATGACACAGACATACTGGGAGAGTTAGGGAATGCTATGGTTAGCGGCTCAGGCATAGGGAGAGGGAGAGAGAGAGAGAGAGAGAGAGAGAATGTGTCGTTGAGAGTGGAGGTTGGGGGAAACGCTGAGCAAAGACACAGACGCTGACACCGGTACGGAAGGAGAGAGTGGGAGGTTGAAAAAGACCTCGGAAATGGAGACCTGGAAACCTCTGTAAGTTTGACAGCGGGTGTAGAGGATGTAAGGTGTGATATGGTGATATAATGAGGAAATCAAGTGAAAAGAGACGGTATATTATATACGAAGGGAACTTGAATGTATGGTAAGATTGACTTATCATCATACTGGGATAGATATAAAGTCTGACGGATCATATCTGGGGAAGATACAAAGTTAAACACCGCCAAAACTGCCCAGACTTGCTTAAGAATTGTAAATGCCACTTTAGAGAAGGATACAGATTTTATCGCCCAGAATTGTACAGATCATCGTCAGAGCTTAGGCGCTGCTTGAACTATGAGGAAAGTGAGACACATTCCTCGCGACGAACCACCGTAAACGCCATTTCTTAGACTCTGACGCAGGGCCAAACAGAGGCAGAGGAGATCTGCCAGAGAAGATGGCACTGGTCTCCCGTTACAAAATGATGAACTGAAAGCATTCTGACAAGCTCAAGAGAACGGAGCAAATCAACCTCCCAAACAATCCAGAAACAAGTAAGGTACCACATCCTTCGCACATGCCACTATACAGACGCTCAGATCCCAATGAAGGAATAAGATTCTCTTTATAAAGGCTTCCTGACAAAGGCGAACGTAGTATTTGCCGCTTCACAGAAACGCCCACTAAATACCATATAAAGAGGGAGATCTGAATCGCAAGTTACAACCTATACAGATGAAACACGACTGAAAGATCATGTGGAGTTGGAATATATGTGATAGACACTCTTAACAAATTATCTCTTAGGCTCCTCTAATGATGCAGCAGAAGCTCTTTGTCGTCAAGGCTGATAACCTAATCTGGTCATTTCACTTATCTATAGGCCACCTGATGCAGAGCCACAAGAACTGACGAAATAGTTAAGAAATAGAGAGTCATGTCTTGACTTCCTCGGCAACCCATTCTCAAATATACTCCTCTTAGAGGAATTAAACACCTTGATGTGTGATACAGGACGCTGCAGCGCTTCTTCTGCGGTATCTTGTTAACCCTCTGTGGTTATGTCGTTGGGTTTGATTCTTCCTGGCACTACTATGGTAAATTTGTTTATGTTTGTTTTCATCAACCAGTCATATTCAAATTTGCTTAGTCTGGTTGCCTCTGACTGTACTGAACGGGTATGTTCTGGGAGTGAGTTGTTCGAGGCTACTATTTGAGAGGCATCATTGGCGAAGAAGACGTCCATGCTCATGGCACCAACTTGTGGGGGAATGTCAGCTGCGTCAGACATAAATAACGCTGGTGATAGGTCGCTGACCTGGGGGTACCCCGCTCAGTAGAGGGAATCTGGATGATGTTGCAGAGTCGATGATGATTATGATGATTTATGCGGTGCGTTGGTTTTGCAAGTTGCACAGGTGCAGGTATGCCGAGACGCAGAGCTTTACGCTGTGGGCCGTTTGTCCACACGTTGTCAGAAGCTTTGCTTATGTCAACGGAAATTCCGATTCTTTTTGTTCTTTTCTGCCGCAGTCACGGTTGCTGAGGTGGCGCTTTTGCCCTTGCGGGAGCCGTATTGGTTAGAGTTGTAGAGGTTCTTCATTTCAAGTTGTCCTCTTAACCTTACGTTCATCAGTCTTTCATAACATTCTCTCTCTCTCTCTCTCTCTCTCTCTCTCTCTATCTATCTATCTATCTATCTATCTCTCTGAAAAGATACGAGATGAAAATACTGTGTGTCATTGCTCGGCGAGGAGCCTGGAACCTGCGATACCAGGCGGACCGAGAAGACGTTTAGGGTCAGTCTACAAGAACGTTCAGGTCAGACTCACGGCTGAGGAGGACAACGCTAGGTGAACCTGGACTGGACAGCTTCGCCAGAGGAGCAGCTGCCCAGAAAAACAGCAGGATTACAACACAAAAGACCTGAGGTGATCAGAGGAGTGACGGTGCAGAGAAACAGAGTTTATCCAGCAAGCATGACAAGCGGCTAGCCCTACGCGCTGGCTCTAACGCCATGGCAAACTCTCATCGTAGGTACTTGTTGGTAAGGTAGGTACTTGCTTCTGTGACGTTTCGATTGTTCGAAGCGTCTGTGCGTTTTCTTTGACTTGAGGGGAAGTTCAAAATGGAAGAAAATTTTTGCGAAATAAAAACTATTGCCAGAGATACTTGCATCGAGTCTGTACACGTTTTCTTGGTGATATCCTGGGCCAGCCGCGTATAGCGCAGTAACTAACATTTCAACGAAGAAAAGAAATGTCATCAGTGTTTTCTGTTGGCATCGAAGAGCAATTCTCCTTGATCGCTGTTTTTCGTTACCCATCCAGTGAGCCCGACGGATTCACCCTTGAGCAGTTCACAAGCAACACTTGAAGGAGGCAGTGCAACACAAGACCCTCGTGGCTCACAAGCAACGCTTGAGGGAGGCGGTGCAACACAAAACTCTTATGGTTTAGAAGCATCACTTAATTAAAGGGAGGCGGTGCAACGCATCCCCGCGGTGTGAGTGGGCATCATCATCCTGCCAGAGGCGCTGTAACTACTTCGTCGGGTCGTCTCTCACTCCCACAGTCCGCCGTCAGTGTTTTCCCGACACACAGTCGTTTGTTTGTTTATATCAGCAATGTAACCCCAGGTTGTAGGGAGACATGATTAGTGTCGCTTGGGGTAGGTGATACCCTAATGCTATTTTCATAACCAGAGAACTTATATATATATATATATATATATATATATATATATATATATATATATATATATTA
>JAYMFT010252622.1:0-10885 GCA_038088735.1 Panulirus argus
ATCGTACCGTCCTGTTCAAGGATCGTACCGTCGTGCTCAAGGATCGTACCGTCCTGTTCAAGGATCGTACCGTCGTGCTCAAGGATCGTACCGTCCTGTTCAAGGATCGTACCGTCGTGCTCAAGGATCGTACCGTCCTGTTCAAGGATCGTACCGTCGTGGTAAAAAATCGTACCGTCCTGTTCAAGAATCGTACCGTCCTGTTCAAGGATCGTACCGTTCCGCACAAGCTGTTAAAGTAAAACTATTTCAGCGTTACCTCTGTCACCTTTCAGCTCTGTTTGGCCACCCTGATCTTTGATCAGTGTAAATCACAACATTTCTACTTAACTCTCTCTTCTTTCAATGTTTCCCAGGCTCCTCTGATTGGTAATATCGACCATCACTTAAAGAACGAATAATTCCCTAATACTACAACACTATAAAGAACTATCACTTTTATTACGTGGGTCAAAATTCAACGTCTCTCCGGAGCTCGTACACGTTAATCAAGGCACATTCATCACACTAAGAATTCGCCTGTATACCCCTGAGCCAGCTTAGTATGCAAGGTACGTGAGCCATACTTAACGGGTCCCTAATGATGTTGGACTGAGCTCGTCAGGTTTCTGTCCCAGATCCGGAAACCTAATTTCCTTGCGTAACCCCTCAGTCCGTTTTCTGTCGGCTCTTTCTCCTCTTCTTTCTAACATTTGAGGGCTGCGTTCGACTTCGACAACATGGTCCTCTTTTCTTCCTATTGCTATAATCTAAATAACGATCTACACCTCAAAATATAATACCACAGTAATATCAGGGATGGAAGCTATACTTCATCTTATATATACTTTCCCTCAATCTTAACGCCCACAGGAACCACCTGAATCATCACAGATCCAACATCGAAGTGGCTCTGCTAATCCTCTGGAGACGTGGAGACCTACCGGCGCGAGGGGGTCTGTGGACTGGGACTTCGAAGCCTCTTGTCTGCAGGCGTGGCCCGTCACCACGAACCAGCGGCCCTGCGAGTTATAGCCAGCAACACTGCTGGTACAGCGCCCAGGCAACACTATACCTGCAACACTCAAGCCCTTAGATACATGACTTCCATGATGGGTCTTTAAAAAAAAACTATTACACTGAAGAAAAAAAAAATGGCAAAGCCCATTCATGCAACATGAACAGTAAACATTATATAATCAATGTGTTCAAAGGAAAGCAAAGTATAGAATGACCCATTCCATTTATGCTCTTTGGATGTCATGATTCAAGAATACGAGATTTAAATTCTTCATACCAGGGTCTTGGTACTGGTCGGTGTCTGAGTCATACTCGAGCAACAGAGTCTCGCCGAGCCTGGTGACTAGTGCCAAGAACCTGGAGGCGAGAGGAAGGCCTCCAGTCTCCCCCCAGTCCATCCTGAGGGGCACGAGACGCTCTGGAATCTCCTCAAACGTCTGCAACCGACGCCATCCCCAGTACTCTCGCACCTGACCTGCTCGTATTGAGAATACATTACCCGTTACAGGACTGTGAGCACAATAAGCCATTGGTATATCACTCGAAAGGCAATCAAGATAATATCTCAATGACTCTCTTCCCAGCAAGTGACCAAAGAGTAACAGATGCAGCGTCACTGATACGAGAGTTACCAAGAGAAATCGTGAAGAGGGATTTATTCAGGACACTTACTATTCTAAACACTGATCAAGATTCAGACGCTACAGGCTCAGGTCAAAGGCCACGACATCATTGGGTACGATGGCTCGGCCTTTGACCCCCGACCCTCAAAGGACTCCTCTTCCTACGAGGAATGACTCTGGGAAGAAGTCAAACTAGCTCTCACTTAAGGTTCTAAACCTCTCTCTCTCTCTCTCTCTCTCTCTCTCTCTCTCTCTCTCTTTCGCACCCCATCGCCCATCGAACCAAAACCCCTCAAGTTAACCAACCTCGCCACTAACCTCCCAGGACCTGTGTGTTCCTGAGGCTTCGTTTGTGCATGAGGTTGAAGGCCTGGAGAAAAGGACTCAGGCTCACGTTCTGGAAGGTCTGCAGGCCCACTGTGGTGGTTGTGGTGACCGGTATGTGGTAGGTGGCGTTGAGGAAGACGACAGGGTTCATGAAGTGAACCGCTGAGGTGACGGTGGTGGTGTGGTCACGTTGGAACTGCAGATGGCGGAGGCATCGAGGAAGGAGAGAGGGTAAGAATTTGTACCAAGTCTTTTGTTTTTGCGTTCCTTGAGACGGCCCAAGCAACTTAACGCCATAATGAAGGCCGTCTCATTAACGCGATTCTATATACATATGCCTACGCCAGGTACCCATTTCATCGACCAGCCCCTAGGGCAGGATGAACAGCTGGGTTAACTGTGGACCGACTGCCGCGACCAGGATTCGAACCTATGTGGACACGATCCCTGGGCGGCCCGTGAATGCATCACGGTAAGCAACGATAACCCCTACACCACGGATGTGTTCTTTCCCATTCATGAGGGAAGTTCTGTTAGCGTATATATTTTCAGACCTGATGAAGTGTTTAACACTTATTTTCGTCTGGTGAATTACTGATAACAGCAACACTCTTACTATGAACCGCACTATCTGACAGGGGCACAATGAAACTATCCCTGGTTACCAATCCCATTACCTCAGTAGTAATACATAAGCAGTTTTAAGTACCAAAAAATGAGATATCAGTTCAAGAATCCTTCATTCCTATAACAAATGACATTACCTCCCCCCAAAGCAAACAGGACCGGTATCAGGCCAACGGCATATCGGTAATATACCCTATTCTATCGGTACTCAGGCTGCGGCCTTATCCCCGATACCGTCAAAATCCCGATACTGTTACCAAAATCAGATGAAGGATACCCCACCTAGACAAACCCCTATTGTCTTTCACTCGTGTGTAGTTTGAACCACTAATCTATGACCCATTCTAACCTCCCACTATAAAGCTAACTCACACCCTATTACTCTGTTCGCCAACTCACCGCTCTCCTCAACAGCTCCGAGAGGTCAAGAGTATTGAAGAGACCATCTTGGGCAGAGATGTTCGGACTCCATACGCCGACACCTGTAAGTGAAAGAAACCAGCATCTGTGAGTTGATCACATTCAAATTCCTGCATTGCTACAGTCATCCTGCACTTTCTCAACGTCCCTAGTTGCTGGGTTGGGTTCTGACCAAACTACAGCAGCTGGAACCTCTGGTTAAGGTTGTTAGAGTTAGTAACGTAGTTAGTATAATCAAAGGCCTCAGACTCGAGGCTCAAGGGGCGTTAGGACTGCAGATGAGGAAGAATAACTTTGATTACTACCCTCACGTTATTCAAAACTTGAAGTTTGAGTTAGTGGTGCAAAATTTAGAGAGATCCGTTGACCCGTTAATTGCAGTTTGTTCCGGTGGTGAAATGCACTAACCTCCGAAGCTAGTGAAGACGAATTCCGCGCTTAGGGTCTGTTGACCAGTGCGGGTCAACAGGTGGCTTGATGTGACCTTGACCCTGTTCACCAACCCGTGAATCCTGGTGTCAGCAGAAGGTTATCGTGAGGTCACGAGGACACCAACACAACGAGATTGCCATGCCGTTTCCAGAATGTTGCCATCGCATCATTTTTGATCAAGTTGCCATCAGGTCACCAGGAGGTCACAAGCACGTTATCAGGACACACAAAGGTCACCATTACGTCACCAGTTTGTGTGTCCATCACGTCACCAACACGTCATGAAGATACGTCATGAAATGAGAAGGAATAAATATAACACGGATACTGACGGTGAAGAGAGATATCAAAGCTGGTTGGCTGATTCGTCTGTTAATCAGCCTTTTGGCCTATCAACTGCCAGGGTCGTTAAGGCCATCAACTTCAAATTATAACCACCTACTGAAATATGGTGAACACCTTTAAGGATGCAAGATGATTCAAAGGCCATACAGTCTTATATATATGTATATATATGGCTCTTTGTCAGACTGTTGTCTTGAAGAGCAATACTGAGGACCTGGTTCTCCAAGAGGCTTCAGAACCTTATTAATGTCTTACACAGGTAATATAGCCCATGCATAACTGTACGAGGAATTCGTTCAGTATAGCAATGGAACTTACAAACAAAATAAGACTTTTCTTTATACAAGATTCGGCATTAAGACAGTAAAATAGTAATCATGGTAGCTAGCTAATTATAATAACAAAAGGAGCAAGCCAACATGTATGAATTTATGAAATATATCTCTATATTACAGAAAAAAATGCTCGAGAAAACTTTTCGCATTTTCTTTGGGAAAAGTAATATTTATGACTATGTGGCAGGAATCTGCTGTAGGCGTAAACATTTTGAAAATTCTTGGTACATCAGACTTGTACAGAGAACATATGATGTACTGTATGTGCAGAAAATGCTCCATGAAAACTGCTAATTTATTTTTATTCTTGGGACAAGATTTGTGCTTTGGGAGAGAAAACTGGCTCACTAAACACATCTAAAGGGACAAATATTTGCATACAGTTATAGACGTAAAGACAGACTGCTTGATAAATCGGAAACCTTGTGAGTGGATAGAATTAGATACAACAGAGGGAAAAATAACAGACGTGTAAAACAGGTTTGCACCCGGGACTAACCTTATCCTAGAGAGCGCGAGGGACTCGCTGAAGATGGTGAGGCCAGGGATTTGGCCGCAGGAGTACCTGCTGATCCAGTGGCTGAAGGCTGTTGACACATCCACACCTTGTACCGTCCTGGCGCCAGAAAGACAAGGGAGTCCATGAGCCAGGGGGGGTATTGTTTACAAGTATCACGAAGAATGCAGGACAAGAGAAACGAACAACTGGGAGGAAGAAGTTGAAATACAGACGAGTCAGAGAGGATGAAAAAAAGAATAGAGACATCCATGTCGTGCTTAAAGATAACATAGTTTCTCTATTTTGTCCTTTCTTTTTTACGTTGGAGGCTCCAGCCACGGACAAAAGTCCACATCAGGGCCAGGCCTTTATTAAAATACAAAACAGAGAGGATTATGAAAAGGTAAAGGAAGAGACGAGGCGAAGTATTTACGAATGGATAACATCAAATGAATTTCAGTGTCTGAACATATCTAAAGGTTACAAAGACAAACACAGCATGCAAGACGACGAAGACCTGTTGTCTTGGATGTCGATGTCGCCCCTGACTACAAGGTCTTCCCGGAAGGTCTTGTGGCCGTAGACGACACAGGGCGACCCCCTCCTGCAGTACTCCGTCACCCTTACGCCGTTCAAGGTGCCGCTGGAGGTGATGACGTTCTCTGTAGGGGAGGAATGGCCTCATATGAGTGAAGAATAGACTCATGAGCCAAAGAGGCCGATGAGTCAAAAAGGATTTAGAATGCGCTTAGGAGAACAGTTGAAGATAACATGTGAATTAAAAGGAGCAAGGAAAACTTTGACTAGGCTCGAAAAATAAGTTGTGTGTGTTTCTTGAGGTTAAAATCTAAGACTGTTCCAAAACGTCTCGCTGTTCATTCACATGACGCCAATCGCAACACTGTCCAAAATATATGGTTTGCCTTCCTCGCGATCCTTTCCCACAGGATGGTCTTCCGACAGGGTGGACGACATGATGTCAACTCCCTGGACACCCCCACACCGCGGTTCTTAATTCCCTCCGATGTTGTGGCTACTGATTGGTCTGTTTAAACCCCTTCCTGTCTTCAAGCCAAGGTACCTTTTACAGCTCGAATTATAGGCAGCAATTTGTTCGATCACTGGTTCATTCTGAGAGTCCAGGCATGCCTGGAACAGTGGTTAGACAGGAGCTACGGGGAACCCCGTCGAGACACGGGAGAAACTGGAACAAACACTAGTTCAGGGAACGGGAAACACCAGGGAGACAACGGGAACAGGGAACAATTAACGAGTCGAGAAGGAGAAGGGAAACAACTCGTGAATCAAGAAGAATGGAAAGAACAATCAGTAAGACAAGGAGACCAGAGGGAGCACACACCTGTGAAGAGAACACCCAGTAGCGAAGACCTCACCAACCCAATAACTTTTCCGTCACTGAATTAAGACAATCAGACACACGCTAACCTTTCTATCAACTCTCCCTTTAACAGAGGAATCAATCCTAATCATTTCCTCAAAATTCAGGACTTGGTCGTGGAAGTACCTCACTCTAACGACAAATATGAGTCATTAAACAAACACAGTTTTCTAAAAAAGAGTCTGCAAATGTGAGTCAGAATATGTTGCCACATATTCGTGACCACATCCAGTATTAGTTTCTAAACGCAAAATTCGTGACTACCACAGCCAGAATCATGACCCCCTAAAAGTCGTTACTACATTCATAAATTCGTTATCACAGCCAAATTCGTTACTATTCTCAGAATTCATTACATCCAGAATTCCCTACTACTTCCAGAATTCCTTGCTGCATTCAGAATTCGTCCCTACGTCCAGGGTGTGTGTGTGTGTGTGTGTGTGTGTGGGTGGGTCTGGGGTGGCATCCGCTGGGTGGCGAGCATCATCGACAGTCCGTCTCAACTTTAAATCACCTGTCCACTTTCCACCTGGCGAGATGGAAACTTCGTAAACACGACAGACAACCCCGTGATGAAGTACGGACCAAGCGGATGAGTCCTGCTGGTGGTGGTGGTGGTAATGACCCAAGCTGGTGGTAGTGGTGGTGGCGGTGGTGGTAATGACCCCAGCTGATGGTGGTGATGGTGACAGTGACCCCAGCTGGCAATGGCACGAACAGTGACCTCTACTGGAGGTGGTAATCCCATTAGTGACCCCGGATGAAGGTCTTTACAGAAACGAAGGACCCCAGTGAAGGTGTTGTCACAGACATCATCTACTTTCCAGCTGCCAACACACACACACACACACACACACACACACACACACACACCTCCCTTGTAGTCACTGGAGGATCTCGACCTGATATACAACGAAATCCAACAAGCTAATTACACTCCATTACCTCGCTCCATGAGGAGATAAACAGCTGTTCAAGGTGACCCTTACCGACAACCAGTACGCTGTTCAAGGTGATGTGACCCGTGATGACCTGGGTGCCGTCAGTGGTCAGTATATCCTGAAGGTCAATCATGTTCGCCCCGTTCATGTCTGTGGCCTACGGGATGAAAGAACCAAGATCTTTAATTCGGTTTTGTCCATTATCCTCAAAAGGCTGAATTTAGTACCACTGATCTTTTCTATAATTCAATCTCGCTTGCAGAAAAATGAGGAACACATCAAGGCTTATCACACCCACCCTAGACTACAGTGTTCCTTGCACGTGGCAGATGACACAAATGCTCCCCTAACTCATATCCCCCAAGGGCTTATCAGAATACGGATGATAGATTATATTTCAAGAGTACCGTAAGGGCTTGGGTGAGGAGGCTGTCTGTCGTCAGATCCTGAAGGAGGCGTAGCGTCCCCGTCAGGACCTGGGGTCCGTCGCAGAACCTCACGGCCATCTTCGCCCGGAGGTCCGCTATGTTTCTCCCGTTGACCTGTGGGGAAGAAATGTACATCGACGGTAAGGAGGGAAAAGATTTACCTCACAACACAGGCCCTAAATTACTGAAGAATCTCGGGGCAAGAAAGACTAGGGTGACCAATAGACTCACCCTCTGAGCGTGGATGTTTTGAGCAGTCACTCTCCTTATCCTCACCCGCGCACGCAATGAGGCATCCCTGTCTGTCATCCAGTAGTCATCCACCGCCTCACCTGTGATTTTGCGCTCGTTCACATGGACTATGACTGCGTCCACCGCACGCTTGAAGTTCACTGTGCCTGCAGGAGGTGTTTGAGGGGATTATTGTGCTTCATTATACCTGAAGGAGGGAGGTGTTGAGTGTCTCATGCTCAAGATGTTTCGAGACAAAATAGAATTTATCAGATACTGGCGAAGCTTAACAAGGAATCATTCTTGAATCAGTTGTGGCGCTACATGAACAACTTGACTTAAAATTATCATCCCTTGAGGTCGAGGCAATCCACAAGTCACCCATATTTACGAAAGCCCTTACCCTGAGGTCAACTCGCCCACATGATCTTCCACTGGATGCCCTCAATGGCCCTGTGACCTCGGTACCAACAACATCAAGGGCAACGACCAATCGGCATATCTCCACTACAACAAACTACAGTATGAACAGATGAAAAAATTTTCCTGTAGAAGTGAAGTTAGTTTACCATAAACTGTGAGCGTATCAACAGTCAACTGGGCGCAGAGGGAGGTGAGGTCGACGCTGCTGACGCCCGCGGTTGCGTGGAGGTTGTGGGTGACGAAGACGGGGGAGAGGAAGGTTTTAGAGGAGGTGAAGACGACGGCAGAGGAGTTTTGGAGGACACCTTCTTCAGACAGGTCCCAGCCTTGAACCCGGCCATGCACGTACACGTCTGTCGAAGACTCTACCACGCCTACAAAACATGGGGACAAATATGGAGACCCAATTCGAGTATAAACTGCCCTTTAGTCTCTTCAAATATTCCTACATTGTTTCCATATCATTCAGGTCTTCAGCTCCCTGATATACTGGAGACATCGCAGTGAACACACAAGGGGTCGCCATTGCTCTTACCGAACCTGATTAATGATGTCACCACCGTGGGTTCATGGATCATTACAGCGAAGTTTTGAAGGTGAGCGACGTCAACCCCTTGGATCCTGACCCCCGGTGCTGCTATGACATCATTCGAGGTCATGCTGACGACAGACAGGTGACCTGTGATGGTTTGCTCGGTCGTCGCCAGCAACCAGCCGTTGTTGTAGTCAGCTGCCGTCACGGCGTCGAAGCTTTCTATGTATAGATAGAAATGTTAGATAAGGAACCTCAAAACCCCTGGGGCATGACGTACTCAAAAAATCTTTCATTTCTGTCGTCACTTCTAAATTAACACCTCGAAGACGACTTACGACCCTCGAGCACGACGTGACGACCCTCGGGAATGACGGCCTGGCCCTCAAGGATTAGTTTAAAGCCTTGGCTATATCACACCCAAGGGTCGTACCGTCGTGCTCGAGGGTCGTAGGCAGAGTTCTAGAGCCGGGAGCTATGCCTGCTCTCTGCCTGGAGTGAGGAACTGGGACTTACCGTGGAACTGCAAGTAGGCGAAGAAGGTGTTGCCCACGAACGCCAGGCTGCCGTCGATGGTAGAGGTGCCTTCAGTCTTGCGCACCACCCTGCTGGCCAGCCTGAGCGACCACAGAACTCGTTTGTTAAGTCCGCCTCTTTTCCAAGGGCGTCAATCTTTGAAATGGCTTTGGAGTACATCTTTTAAAAGGAATTCTCAGTCCATTGGTCTTCTGTGTTCTACAGGACCCATATATATAATAACCATGAAATTACTATGAATATTTTACTTTATAATACAAAAATTCAAGAGGGATTTCTTTACGTGTGGAATATATTCTTTCATCAGGTGGATATGAGATGTACAAGATACATTACCGCTGGAGGTCGAGGACGTCGCCGTCAGGAGGGAAGGTGGTAAGGCCCCGTGTTGTAAGGTCCTCCTCCACCACCAGTGTCTCTATCTGCATGATCCCTGACACCACCTGTGGCACCCCTGCCAACGGCAGCAATGTCAGTTTGGGCAGACTTCCAACATGAAAACATAACCAAATATTCATTATATTAAATTCTCTCAAAATATCAACTTTTCCTTTGTTTGAGAGACATAGAAACTGACATAAGAATTGAATCCAGACGACTTACTGCATAACAGTACGAACTGTGGCTTTACTGAAGGCTTTTTACATATTTCTCCTTAATGACCGCTTGTGTGAGTGAGTGAGCGAGTGTGTGTGTGTGTGTGTGTGTGTGTGTGTGTAAAACTACCAACTTTCTGTGTATTACAGGGATGGAGTTGTACACTCGTAGGGCCCCATCTCCTAAGCTTATTTCACCTTTGACGAGATACTGTCAAGATGGTGTGTCTTTGTGGACTGAATGCCACCTACGTGTATGTGAGGCAGACGAAATACAATAAACTGGACCAAGGGGGAGAACTTGACATCCACTGTAGTGCTGGCTCACTGCGCCGCATGACTAACCCTCCTGATACCCAGGCGGGTAGTGCCTCCCGGAGGGTGGCCGGCCGGCCATTTTACGAACTCTCCAACGCCCCCGAGGCGCGTCCCTCACCTGGGTTCTTCCTGAGGGAGTCGAAGAGGAGTCTGTTCACGCTCGCGCCGTTGATGAAGTCCGCCGTGACTCTGCCAGCCTGGACCTCTCCCTCCTTCACCGCCACCTCCAGGAAGGTCTTCCTGCCTACAAGAGCAGGTTCCCATCACAGGCAAAAGAAATCCAGATAGTTACAAAGAAAAAAATATGCTTTTTCTTGTCTGTCTAGCCAAAAAGCCTCCGTTCAATGGAATCAGGCTCTTCAGCTTATCAGTAACAATAATTTTTACTTGGAAAACAAACGTAAAATCAATGGAACGTCTTCCTGAAGCAGTGACGCGTTTCAGTCTATCTACACTTCAGGAAGTGAAGCTAAAACAGCTTCAGTAACTCTCAGGTTCAGAGCTTCAGGGTCCTGGCACTCACCTGAGATGACGGCCGTTTCGTTCAGCAGCACCAGATCACTCACCGGGATTCCTTCTACCTGCCCGACCTCACACTCCACGCTTAGAGGGGAGAGAGGGACATCGTGTGAGCAGTTGTGAGAGGGAAGATCAAATTAGTGTGTGTATCGACAACAGGTGTCTGGAGGGTGTCCTGCTGAGGAAGGGATGAGCTAAACTTGAGGCATACACAATTGACGTATACCGGTCGTTCCTTGTATCAGTATATCGTACGAATTAAAGGTGTTGCCAGAATTATGTTCCTTGTGTATGGGGTAAGCTGAGAAGTATACTACTCGTACAAAAAATATATTAAGAATATGATCTAGATGT
>JAYMFT010252633.1:0-10885 GCA_038088735.1 Panulirus argus
AAGGCGAATATGTATGAAAAAAAATATATATATATATATATATATATATATTATCCCTGGAGATGGGGGAGAAAGAGTACTTCTCATGTATTTTCTGCATGTCGTAGAAGGCGACTGAAAGGGGTGAGAGCAGGGGGCTGGAAATACTCCCCTCTGGTTTTTGCTTTTCCAAAAGAAGAAACAAGAGAAGAGGGGCTGTGAGAGGATTTTTCCCTCTAACGGTCAATCATCTGTTGTTGACACTACTTTGCTGATGCATGAAATGGCAAATGTGTACAAAAAATTTTTCAGGACCACATCAAGAACTAAAATATAAAAAAAATTGTCTTTCATCATTCTTAATGTCTGATGACTTACCACAAGGTACAATAATAACCAACTTGCCAGTTCTGTCTGTTGGTCTGTTGAAATTGGAACGTCATGTATAATATGTAGCTGAACATCAAATCCTATGGCTTTAACCATAAAATTAATTTAATATGGTTGTTTAAAGAGAAAAACAAAAATATCTGTAATATATGAAAATAAAAGTAATGGTTATGTTTAACAAAATATTACAATATCATATATACTACACACACACACATGCAAAAAAAAATCCCATGATGCATTTCACCCTTTAAAGTGGCAAAATGTATAAGTATGAAATCCAAAATGTTAAAGAAATGCATGTTCTGCAAAGGTATAGAATAGAGCACAGCAACAAGTGGCCATGCATCATGATCATCATGCTATGGAAATAACTATGCATTTTGTGTGCTGTGCAATGTGGATTTTTGCATCGTTCATGGCAGCAAAGGTGACTGAAAGAAACATTTCTATACCAAAAAGTATATACAACACACAAATATCGTTGTCAAGTAAAAATATTTCATAACTTTTCCAGCAAAAAGCGAGAAGCAGGATTTATTTGCAAATACAGATGTTTTTTCACTAATTTTCTGACAACATTACCTGCCAATTACGTCATGAAATCATGCTAAACCTTAAACCAATGTTTTTTTTCACTAATTTTCTGACAACATTACCTGCCACTTACGTCATGCAATCATGCTAAACCAATGTTTCAGAAAATGTTTCCAGACTCTCAAGTGGCATCACTGATTGAGTGGGACAGGACCTACACTACAGCTATTATCAACACATTAGCTAATGAAAAAGTATGTGTCTAGCAGATAAACTAAAGGTATGTCCATTTTTCTTAAGTACTGATGGGAGCAACAACGATGGAAGTTCTCAGTTATATCCAGTGATGGTACAATATTTTGACATTGAGCTGGGAAGATTAATAACTTTATTGTTGTTAATGCAGAAAAGTAATGGTAGCTCAAAAAAATATTTTCAATGATGATCTGGCTAAAAATAAAATACAATAGGAAGATTTTTTTCTTTTGGCTCAGATAATGCTTGTTATGCTGAAAGGTAGACAGAGATATAGCTGGATTTATTTTGAGGATGGAAGTGTTAGTGATGGCTGTGTAGTGAGCCAGCACTTCAGTGGCTGTCAAGTTACACCCTCTGGCCCATGTCACTATCTTTTCCTTCTACTTCACCCATACATGGACTATTGGTACTCTGTTCACAGACATACAATATCTCCTTGTCAAACATAACACTGAACTCGCACAGCTCATTCTTTGTAACTAGATTTTCCTGCGGTGAACATTATGCACTAGCCCTGCCTTGTGGCAAAATGATAGAAGTAGTCAGTGGAAATATTTAGACAGGAGCATTAGGTAGAAATATTAGGTAAAAGTAATAGGTAGGAGCATTTGGTGGCAGTAGTTAGTAGGAGCCTCTGTGAACACAGTGCTAGAGTTGCCATCTGCCAGTGGCCTTCTAAGGGTGAGGCACTAAAGGCTACTAATCAGCACTGGAGTTCTCTAGTTATGGAGATTCTATTGCCGTGGCCACCCCCTTGAGGGAGTTCCAGTTGGGACAGGTGTCAGAGAACCTTAGCATTCACAGAACCTTAGCATTCACATTTAAGGATGTCCTTGCCATTTAATTCATCTTGCTGCCTAGAAAGGGACAAAGGATATGCAGTGCAATATTGTAGCACTTTTGACCAACCTGTACTTAGATAAAAGTTCTAAAAGACAACTTTAACTTCAAGGTTATTAAATATGTGGCTGCAAAGTGGCTGTCATTCGAAGAGTGCATAAACACAGACAGAAGTGTGGATTCCAGCGAAGGAATATTAAATGTCTCAAAAAGATATCAGCAAAAAGGGTATATTTAGTTCTTCAAAGTACAATACACCATCATCATCAGATCACACAGTAGAAAAAAAGAAGTACCACTCAAGTCCAAGGAAATGCTGAAGGTCACTCACTTAAACAGGTACCATCCAGAAGGAAACTTCATTTCAAGTTTCCTCTGAACATGGTGATTCCAGGATAAAGAGAAGTCATGACAAATTTCAGTGTCCCTGAATAAACTTGTACCTTTTTTTTTGGGTAAATCTTTTTCTCATTTAATAAAGCTGATCTGCCTCTATAAGAAGCTCCTTAAATACATAAAATGAAGAGTTCTGCTTGGACTACAAAAAGAATTGCATATGAGATTTTTATTGCCTAAGGATGTTGCTGATGAAAAAGGTGTTTTCAGAATTGATTTTGAAAGAAGGCAAAACTAAGAAGGTAAGCCAGATACAGTAACAGGATCTAAAATTAAGCAATATGTCAAGTGGGGGAGTGATGGAAGACTTGGTTCTGAAAATGTAACATGGTTCCTGCAATTCATACAGTTACATTCTTAATACTTTTCACATAGAACATGAATTGTTGAAAATGCTGAAGTTGCAGAAATAGCTTTGAGAAGAACAGCAAAGTTCTCATGAGGAATATTTATATGTAGATTCCTTAGTCTCCTGGGACCAAAGTGCCAGATTTTGATAATGTTATTGATGACTTAGATGCAGACAGGCTCATAGTTAAAATACTAGTCAGAAAGAATTGAAAAATGGGATTTGATATCACTACTTAAAAAGCAGATGGAAGCAGATAAAAAGGAATTTGTCTGAAACTACACAACAATGTTGACAGTGAGTGCATATTTGGCCAGGTGAGGAAGAATGACAGATTTTATACCAAATTTGTCAGAATGGGTAATCTCCTCTGTGTTAATATCAAAGATCTCATTGAATGTAGAAAGGACAGTCTGCCATGAATAAACCCCAAACAAAAGCCTCTAAAAGTGTAACTTACACCTCTGAAAAATTAAAAGGTAAGAAGTGAAGGAATAACATTCCTTTTTGTTTTAAATTCATTCGTATCTTTAATTGCTTTAATTCTTGTAACATTTGCAAAAGGGTTGGTATCTTTACACTTTTTCCAGATCCATAAATGACACATACAAATCCCTTGCCCAAATTCTTCAAAGTAAACACCTGTATATTTTCACTTATTTGCAGTAACACTAGATTCTTTTTCATCCAAACCACTACATAACCACCCACCAACACTCTCGTAGAAATAAAAGGCTTACCCTATGCTTTTTATTTCAGTTGAAAACCATATACTTTCACAGATCAACCCCCCGCTCCGTGTGCACGCCAAGTGACATGAACTGAATGACTCAAGCACTATAAAAGAAACTCCCTTCCAACCCAGCCTTAAACACCTCTCCATGAGAAAGAAATACACCTCTGTCAGACTACACTCCTTAGATGTATGATTCACTTGTTTTTCTCCTACCCATCTCCAGCCATAAATGCTCATTCATCACAATATGTAAGTTCCATGCTGAAGACACCGAATACTTACATTTGTCCTATATTTGCTCCCATAAAGAAAGACACGTCACCACCGCACTTTTGTAACGTGCTTACTCTCCTACTTCATGTGCTCTGGTGTATGATTCACTCCCCCCACCCACCCACTCATCTCCAGCCATAAATGCTCATTCATCACAATATGTAAGTTCCATGCTGAAGAAACCGAATACTTACCACTCATATGTCCTGTATTTGCTCCCATAAAGAAAGACACGTCACCACCACACTTTTGTAACATGCTTACTCTCCTACTTCATGTGCTCTGGTTCAGCCCAGTGACAGCAAGTTACCCTATGTATACCACACCTTGAATGTTCAGGGCTTGATCTCTCAAAGCATCTTTCATTCCTTCCTTCTCTCTAATATGGTCTCCTTTTCACTTCTGACATGTATACCCTCTTAACCAGCCTCTCGTTTTTCCTTTCCATGTGTCCAAACCATTTCAGCTTCCTCAATTATACTCTTTTATACTACTACTCCTGTCTCTTACCCTATCATTTCTTTTTCAATCAACCTCCTCACATCAAGCGTTTCATTTCCAACACATCTATGTATTTCCACACTTTTTTGTTTAGGGCTCATGCCTCTCATCCATACAAAACTGTTGGGAGTACTACACCATCAAACATACTTATCTTTGCCCTTACTGACAGTGATCTCTCTTTCCATACACACAAATCACCCTGGATGTTAGCCCACTCATCCACCGTATGGCTTACTTAATCTCCTATGGTTCCACTCAATGCTATATCCATACACATGTATTTTAAATGCTTCGCTCCCTCCAGGTTTTTCACTTTTAAATTCACTCTCCAATCAACTTTCTCTCTCCTGCTCAGCTTCATGACCATGGTTTTATAAACATTATCTCTCAACATTCTCCTCACACACTTTCACAAACCTGAACACCAGCTTCAGCAATTTCTCACATGAGTTTGCCATCAGAGATGTCATCAGTAAACAGTAACTGATTTCCCCTAAGCACCAACAGACTGCTGACCTCTCTCAACTTTCCCTTGGACTCTTGTATTTACCTCCCTCATCAACCTGTCCATAGAATAGCCATGGTGACATCACATGTCTTTGCTGCAGTATGACTCACCCTTTTCTTATCCTACTTGCACACATGCCTTACTTTCTTCAGAGAAACCCCTTAAACCCTTGAAGCTTCTTCTAGCTTTTCTACCATACCATATATGTGTAACAACTTTCATAAAGCATCTCCATCAACCCTATCATATGCTTGCTCCAGATAAGTAAAAGCCCTATACAAATTCTCGTTTCGCTTAAGTGTTTCTCATACAGTTTCATCAAAGCAAACACATGACCTATACATCCTCTACCTCCCATAGAACCATATTGTTCTTGCTCAGTCTAATGATGTGTGCATGCCACCACCATCTTAATCACCATTCTCCCATACAACTACCCAGGTATACTTGTCAAACTTATACCTCTATAATTCAGACATTCACTTTTGTCCCTCTTGCCTTTATACACGATCACTATACAGGTCCTGTAATAATAATACCTAGTGATAATGATAATGAAACGTATTATTTTTTCTTTCATATGTGTTTGTAGTTTACTACGTTAACAAGGTAGCACCAGAAACAGACAAAGACATTAACTCATCCACTCTCTAGCTGTCGAGTAGAATGCACTTGAACTAGAGCCCTCAATCTACAATCAAATCCCATTATTCTTATTTAAGGTTTATTGAATTAACTGCGACCAGAGTAAAAAACACACACCGTATAGAAACCGGAGCTATAAAAAGGAGTAAGATGTTGGTGGCTGTTGATGGATCAGCCAACCCCACTTTCTCCATCAACAATGGTGTCCTTCAAGGTTCTGTCCTGTCCCATACAGTTTTTCTCCTTTTCTTCAACAATTTCCTCCTGCACAAATAACCAAATGCACTCATATGCTGATGACTCATCATTCATCCACATCCTTCAATTCTGCTCCTTCTTCTCTCACTCGATCTGCATTTCGTCCTGACAGCTTCCTCAATAAACTCAATACTTGGACAGGATATCTCACTGTGATAGACAAAATCTAGTCAGGTTTAATGCCTCGAAGGCCCAGTTTCTACCCATCTTTCTATTGAAAACTCCTCACAACTCATGTCTCTCCTTTGTTGGTTCTATAATTCCATCTCTTGTTTCAATGAACATACTTGGTATTACTGTAACATTCACTCTTTCTTGGAAACCCCACATTACAGAAATAGCTAAGTCTGCCTCTTAGAAACTAGGTGTCCTGTTTACATGTTGAAATTTCTTTTCTTCAGAACAGTTGCTCCGTTTATACACAGGATTGATTCGTCCTTGTATGGAACACTGCTCTCACATCTGGGGTAGTTCTAGCTTTGCATCCTTACTTGACAGAGTCGAGTTGAATACATTCCGACTTATAAACTGTCCCAGGCCAACTTCCAAACTTGATCATCTTGCCCTATGCCACAATGTTGGTTAATTATCCCTCTTCTATAGGTATTACTTTTGTTTTTGCTTCCAAGAGCTGGGTGCTTGTGAGCCCCCACCACTAGCTAGACTACACATTACTTGGCAAGCTACTGCATCACATGATTACTGTGTGGCCATTGGCAACTCATTGTTTGATCACTGTTTCTTACCCCTACACCTCAAAGCTTTGGAACACTCTTAACTTCTCGTGTCTTTCCCAATAACTATGACTTAGCACATTTTTCCTTTTCAGAATCCTCTCTATATTCCCATTAAGGCCCAGCCTTGATATAGATTGTTGTCTGTGACTTTGGGGAGAGAGAGAGAGAGAGAGATGGCAGTCTTGTCATTACTGATAATAAACATATTTGAAATAAGGCTGTTCTTATAGTGGTCTGTACAAGCTTGGATGAGCTCAATGTGTTGACTAGAGATGTAGTGAAAGAGTAAAAGAGAGTGCTGTAAATAAGTGAGGTTGTTAAAAATAAATATTAAAGAAAAATGAAACTGAAATGAAAGGACTGAGGAGGAGAGTTTGGTAAGCAGAGACTAGATTACAAAATCAAAAGAGCTTACAATATCATTATGCATAAAAGAGTTTCTGCATGAAATACCCTGTTTTAAGTTAGAAAATGCTTAAAGGATTTAAACACAAAATTGGGGGATGGAATGATAGAACTTTGTCAAAATGTATGTAGTGAAATTTGTCATTTATTTCAGAAAACAGTGCACTGTATTTCAGCTAATTGTTACTGAACATCATACAACATACAAGTTTATGATATTCATGAATTCGGATATGATCTTAAATCGCTGATTTTGCCTTTGTCTGAACTGGAAGATAAAGCTTAAACTCAGCAGGTAATTCTTCCTCTGAGTAAAGCCGATCTGCAAAGTAAACTCTTCTGATACGGCAGTTAGCATGAATCTGAACTCTAAGAGTTTCAACATAATTTGTTCCATATGCTCTCCTGACGAAGTCTGCAAGGTTGAAAACAATCTGGTTCCATCCCTCATCCAGGCGCATGGGCATGGTGCAGATGAATGGCTTAACCCTTGTGGTTGACTGGTAGTTGCTTGCACGGAAACGTCGTCGTACATTCTTGTCATCTAGAACCTAAGAAAAAGGGCATTTATGTTTAGTATTTGGAAGACACTGGGAAGAGTTATTTACAGTCATGGACAGTTCAGTGAGTAAAGATAAACTAGAATATCACAACACATGAGCATGGTTTGACTCAGCCTTGATGTTTATCAAATGTCATTCTTTTTGTAACAGTCAACATGTATTCAAGCATGAGCACATGGCTCATGAAAATATATATTTTTTGCATGTTCAAGACTTGCAATTACTATGTGTAATCTGGATTTGCCTATGGGTGAGGCTGTGAGATATGAGAGTCAGAGCATGAGAGAGACTGACTGAGGGAATGAGTGCAGTAAGGGTCATGGATGGGTTGAGGGGTGTGGAAGCATGAAGAAAAGAGTGAAAGTTGAAGGTTAATGGGTGACAGAGTGGAATTTTGGGCAACTAGGTGAGATGACAGGTGGAAGGGTGATGTGTAAGAGGGGGTGAGGTGAAAGGTGAAAAAGTAAATGGGTGTGAAGGTGTGGATGAATGTGGAAGATCATGGGTACAAAAAGGTCTTATGGAGTGATGAATGTGCTAGGGTTTACAGAGCTGATGGGTGAGGAAGCTGAAAATGTGGAAAGCTGATGGAGCTGATGGATATAATGGTCAAGAAAAGTGTGGGGGTGATAGGAGTGGAAGGATGATGGGAGTGAAGGGGTGAAGGATATAAATGAATGATGGGTAAGGAACTGTGTGGACAGTTAATAATACTGAAGGTTGGCTGAGGAAAGGTTTATTGGGTATATGATAGGTTGTGGAGGGGTACAAAGGGGTATTGGGTATGGAAGGGATAATATATGATAGGTTGTGGAGGGGTACAAAGGGGCATTTGGGTATGGAAGGGATAATGGATGTGGAAAACTATGAACTGGTGTGAGGGGGTGAAATATGACTGTAAGATGATGTAGAAACATGGATTAAAGTCATTAAGGCATGGATGATTGCAGCAGCCTGGTGATGAAGGGGAGGCTTTGGGCCCACGGCTACCTATATACTAAACTTAGTGGAATGATTCCAATCAAGCTATTGCCATGGAACTTAAACAAAAATAACAGCAGTGGAAGTAGTTTATGCGGCCTTAAAATCCTTGCCTCATCACACAGTTCTCAACAACATTCAGTGAAAATCTTTGTCATCAGCTCTTATTCAGATAAAATGCAAATGAAGGCAGCATTAACATAAGCAACAGTAGCTATGGTAAAGGTCTGTAACCCTTAGTTTTTCAGTCATATGTGGCCAGGTGAGCAACGTACAAATTATGTGATGTACAGCCAGTAAGCATGAGAAAGTGGCCAAGGTTTCTTGCACTTTGGGTAAACAAGATACAGATAAGTGAAAGATGGAAAGACTTGGGAGAGGGGTAAATGGTTCTGAAAGTCATTTTATGGTATCATGATGAATGTGAACTGCTTCATATTGACCCTTTTTCCCTTACAGAAATCAAAAAATAATATATATGTTATTGAAGAAAATGCCCCTAAAAAGAAGTATACTTTCTGCTACATTGGTGTGGTAGAGTGCTGAGTTCCATATTCCATGCCTATGGTACTTTTCTAGGAGTAATTTTGTTCTATGTAAGCCCAATCACATTACACACTTTATGTTTTTTATCCATGTGTGATTTAACACATCCTAAATGTATCATTTACCTATTTCTATTCATGTATGTACTTTTATATATTGTACACATTATTTATGTATAATTTAAGCATACAAAGCATTATGTACATCAATAAATGAAAATATGACCTTTCGGTACATCTATTATTTTGTCTCTGCTGAATGTAATTTTTCCTTCCTGAACTTCCATTGTTACAATTTTTCGTTCTTGTATTTTCTACTTATTCAACTATTATTCAATTCTTAAATCTCCATTTCTCACTTTTCTTACACTGTTGGAAATTCATATAACAGAAGCAGATGTCTGTTTAGGCTAAGCTTTGAGGGTGCATGTACTTGCATGCTTTTCCCCACTTGCACATGTGGTATTTACCATATTTGTAGTAAAATTCTGTCTATCTGTATCTCGGATGCCTGTTCCAACTGGAACTCCCTCAAAGGGGGTGGCCACAGCAACAGAGTCTCCATAACTAGTGAACTCCAGTGCCACTTCTTAGCCTTTGGTACCTCACCTAAGCTTAACAGGCCACTGGCAGAGGGCAACTCTAGTGCAGTGCTCGCAGGGCTCCTACCTAATGTTCCTACAAACTAGTGCTACCTAATGCTCCAACCTTCTGGGATGAGGATATTTATATTATTCACTCTGGTATCAAGAAATCCAAACAGGAGTGATTGCAAACACATTTAGGATGGTAATATTCAAATTCAACAAAGTGTATGCATTTGCTTCTTAAGTCTTGTTTCCATGTAATATACAGTCTTTTAATACATTTGCTAGTGTATCTTCATTTTCATTTTCTTTTTCCTTGTCACCCTTTGACTCAGCTCTAGTAGTTTTATTTCTAAGACATCTAGCACTTTTATCAATAGTTATATTAAATAACTGACATTTTATCCACATTTTTATTGTCTATATTCATATACTTCACTGACTGTTCTCATTCTTACTCTTTTTACTCATTTGCAGTTTCATTTTGATTCATTTGTCTCCTGTACATTTTCTCCACAGCTCTATTGCCAATGTTCATTCACTCCACCCTCTGTATTTTCCCTGTTACCTGGGAAGACTTGGGCAAGACCTTTGTTCCTATGAGTACATACAACATTTTCTTTTTTTCGTGTGTGTCTCCTTGTTTGTCATTTTCACTCATCTGAGCAATACCATCTTTTATATGTGGGTTCATTAAGCATCTTGCAAATTCCATCAACATTTCTCTTTAAATATGGTCTGTATTTATGTTTTCCTTTACAGTACCAACTCTACTTTTGACTTATTCTCTGATCTGATCTGTTTTCCATACTTCTAAATGTGCTGTTTCTGTTATTCCAGTCATTTCTCAGATTCCATGTCATATTTTCATTCTTCCCTTCCCTCCATATCCTCTAATTAACACTCCAACTTGTCAATAGAGTTTTCTGTCCACTCCTGTACAACCTCCCCTTTTTCTTAGTTGTTTAAAAGCATTCTTATCCTTACAGGATGAGAAAAATACAATGAAAAGTAAATTTAGCCATGTAAAGTCTACTGGTAAGTTTTTGTTCCTTCAGTATTATAAAGAACATTTGCCACCAAGCTTGTTTTACAATATTTTTTCTATATACTGACAGAATGATTATTGTTTTATAATCACTAAAATATGTACATATATTTTATGAGTAACATCTAAAAGGATATCGCACATGCACATTTTATATATACTGTATATATACATATTTTTTTTCTTTCTTTTCATACTTGATCCCCACTTCCTACATTAGCGAGATAGTGCAAAGAAACAAATAAACAAAGACACATCCATCCATGTGCACTGTTTAGATGTCGTAACTTTTTCTCTTCTGAACAGTTGCTCCGTTTATACAAGGGATTGATTCGTCCTTGTATGG
>JAYMFT010252644.1:0-10885 GCA_038088735.1 Panulirus argus
GTTATAACTAGAAGTATGAGCCCATTTCGTGATTAATTCGTTAGCCTTCTGCAGCGGATTGGGATGAGATACTTGTTAATTTTTCATTCCAATGATTCTGTTAATACCATTCCAGGTTTGGCTTAAGGAAGTGTGATGATTTAGTCCACTGACAAACTGTTCCCAATCATTCTGTCTGAGTTCATTCATTTGTTCCCTAGCTGCTGAAAGAGAGTAGTATGTTTTTATGTTTGAAGTTTGTAAAGAAAGAGGCCTCCTTGGTTTGAAAACTTACCTGGGCATTAAAGTAACATAGATATCTGAGCCCAAGAGAATAATGTTACTTTTCTTGTACTATGAATTCATTTCTTGTAAATTAAGTAATTTTATTCCTGGTGATTAATTTCATTCCTTGAGTCTAGAGTGAAGTTATCCGTGTGCGTAACACACACACACACACACACACATATATATATATATATATATATATATGGTGAAGATCAGCGATCAGCAGACTTAGGTGGTAAACACATAATCACGAGAACTTAAACACCTTTAGTGGACCACTTCAGTAAACTATTCGTTCCTTACGTGCTACAAGACTGAGGCCTGAGGCTGTGAGGAGGATATCAACCATACTCACCGCGTCTTGTGGGTGTGGCGGTGGGAGCAACATTCCACCTCCTCCTCCTCCTCACACAACAATACGTCCGACAGCGTCAGCCGCTCATGGCGTCCCTCCGCGATAGGATAACTGACCGCCTGACCTAAGCTGGGCTCGCGACAGCTGGCTGGCTTAACGTCTGCTGGTTCTATACTACAGGCGTGACCGCTGGTAATCTGATCGCCGCTTGGCAGAATGTCTGAACCGTGAATCACAGGCGGCTGACGGCTTGCATTATCAGCGTTGACTGTCGGACACCTGGCTCCTTGAACGTTGTTATGGTGAACGTAAGTTGCCCGCACGCCAGAACGTTGAGCGCTCGTCCGATGAACGTCGGTGCGGTGAACGCTGATCGGTCGATCGCTTATGCGGTGAGCAGCGACTGACTGATCACAGGATTGGCATAAGGTTGTGAGGAACGCCGGGTTGAGGCGGGCCCTGGGAGGACCTGCAGCTACCCAGGGTGCCCTACTGCCAGCCCCGCCGTCCGTCCCTCTCATCATTCAAAACGAACAACGACCAACTCCTTCACCGTCGTCTGCACCTCCATGGCAGCCGAGGACTTGGAGCCACGGGCCTCCTCGCCCCTGGCGGGAGTTAGGCCGGGAATGAGGTGTGTTTCGTATGCCTGAAAATCCTGCGAGTGGAGTGGCCAGTGTCTCCCGCGGATGCTGCCCAGCCAATGTGAGCCAGAGGCACCAAGCTGGCGCTAAGTCGTGGCGGCATGTGTGTTCGTGGGTGGGTGAGGGGCCACTCAACAACAACAGTCAGGGTGGAGTACGTATGTAATGGATTCGCCACCCCTCGACCCACCTAGAGGGTGACCCTCGCTTGTCTCTTTTGTCCACTGTCATCGCCAGACACAAACCTGGCGCGTTACTCCACACCGCCATTGTGTCTTGAAGTGCCAGGCTGGACACACCACACCAGGCACCAGTCAGTCCTGCAGTCTCCCTCAAGGTTAACACAATATACGACTTTCAAGACACACTTAATCATTCTACAAGAACCACTTTCCCACACAGCCAGAAAACAGAAGAAAAAGTGTTCCCCATTTCTGTTAGTGTACCGTTCATCTACTTTTTGCGTCTCGGCGATTATGTCTATAATTGTTTCTCTTAGTGAGACGGTTTACTTCGACCTCACCCTAGGACATAATACAGTTTCCTCCCAATTAATCTCTTGTCCTCCAGTCCAAAGGCTCTTTTTTCTACGTACAAGTGAGGCCTCTGTGGCAGACGGCATTTACTCTCGTGTTTTGGAAGCGAGTGCGTTTGATCTTGTATCTCTGAATGGATGTCCGTTTCTGTTTTACTTACGACACCAAATTTTTTGTTCTTGTTGGAAGCAAACACTGATACAACCCATCCTAAAGCAGGCGACCAGTTTGAGCCTTTACATTACCCTCCTGCTCCCTCCTTCTATGTTGCACTACCCTCCTGCTCCCTCCTTCTATGTTACTCTACCTTCCTGCTCCCTCCTTCTAAGTTATACTACCCCTCATGCTCCCTCCTTCTATGTTACACTACCCTCCTGCTCCCTCCTTCTACGTTACACTACCCTCCTGCTCCCTTCTTCTATGTTACACTACCCTCCTGCTCCCTCCTTCTATGTTACACTACCCTCCTGCTCCCTCCATCTATGTTACACTACCCTCCTGCTCCGTCCTTCTATGTTACACTACCCCTCCTGCTCCCTCCTTCTATGTTACACTACCCTCCTGCTCCCCCCTATGTTACACTACCCTTCCTGCTCCCTCCTTCCATGTTACACTACCCTCCTGCTCCCTCCTTCTGTTACACTACCCTCCTGCTCCCTCCTTCTATGTTATACTACCCCTCCTGCTCCCTCCTTCTATGTTACACTACCCCTCCTGCTCCCTCCTTCTGTGTTACACTACCCCTCCTACTCCTTTCTTCTATGTTACACTACCCTCCTGTTCCCTCCTTCTATGTTACACTACCCTCCTGCTCCCTCCTCCTATGTTACACTACCCTCCTGCTCCCTCCTCCTATGTTACACTATCCTCCTGCTCCCTTCTATGTTACACTACCCCTCCTGCTCCCTCCTTCTATGTTACACTAACTACCTGTTCCCTCCTTCTATATTACACCACCCTCTCGCTCCCTCCTTCTATACAGAAAAAGGTAGCCTTACAAGGCGACCAGACAAACCATGCTTCACTATGGAAGGGCTCTAGTAACTCCGCCCCAGCACCCTCTCAAACCAAAATAACCTCCGTCCGACACACTCATTACACTACACAGGTATCTGTGACGAACTGGATGAAGAACCCACTCATCTCAGAACCTGCCGTACGCCAGAACCAGAGTCCAGGACCAACACACACTACCGTCAACACTGCCAGAAACCGAGAAACTCCTGCGGACACGACGTGATCAAGGACTAGCTCAATCCAGGGGTCACCGAACACACCACTTAAGTCTTGGGTGCGAGGAAGAAAACCACGTGGCGTGCCCAAGGGAGGTCGTGTCACACCCAGAGGGCGCGGTGTGGGAGATGGCTGGAGGTGTGTGTGGCTGCAAAGACGAGGCGACACCTCGTACGATAATGTGCCACTGTACCGTCGCTTCCCACACACCTGCTTGCCTGGGTAGTGGGAATACGAGAGGAGGAAGAAAATGAAAGGGATCAGGAGAGGAGGGAGAAGAAGGAGGAGGAGGAAGGTGTGGGTGGGGGGAAGAGGAGCAGCGTATACAGTGAGGAGAGAGGGGGGGGGGCAGGTGGTGCAGATGAATGAGAGGAGCACCCACCCACCCAGACCTCCCTCATGACAAGACTGTGAGTAAATGAATGACCGGTGTTGCCACTCCCATACTGCTGTTGGGGCGTCCCCAGCGGTACAGGGGCGCCTGCTGGTGGTGATGAAGTGAGAGTGGTGCTGGGGTGAGGGTGGTGGTGAGATGATGTGGCGGGATGAGAGTTGTTCTGGAGTGAAAGTGGTGCTGGGCTAAGTTGTTCTGGGGTGAGGGTTTGGTAGGGTACGGGCGGTGGTGGGGTGCGGGCGGGGGTGGGGTGATGATGATGATGGAATGTGAGTGGCGGTGGGGTGAGCGCAGTGCTGGGGTGGGAGTTAGTACGGGGTGAAAGTGATGCAGAGGTGAAAATGGTACCGTAGTGAGAGTGGTGCTGTGGAAGTGGTACTCCAGGTGAGAGCAGCACTAGAGTGGCGCCTGGGAGAGTGTAGTGATGTGGCGCTGAGGTGAATGCTGTACTGGGGTGGGCGTATAGTGCTGGGGTTAGAGTGGGGTTGAGAGTGAAAGTGGTGCTGGGGTGAGAGTGGTACAGAGGGTGAAAGTGGTTATGGGGGAGAGGGGAGAGTGAGAGTGGTGCTAGGGGGTGTGACAGTGGTTCTGGGGTGTGAGTGGTGCTGGTGGGGGGAAGGGAGGAGGTGTGTGTGTGTGTGAGTGTGTGAGAGAGAGAGAGAGAGAGAGAGAGAGAGAGAGAGAGGGAGGGGGGACGGGGTGGGAAGGTGGTGGCTGGGGGGCAGTGTTGCCAGCGGGGCAGGTGTGCAACAAGAGTTGGTACAGCCGCAACAGTCGGCCTGACCTACTTGATGCGGTGAAAGGTCGAGTGCTACAGGCGCAGTCCTACATAGGTAGACAAGGACACACACACACACACACACATACACACACACCTCGTGTAAGAGGCGATCATAAGAAAGAGGGAAATGAACAGTGAACTACGAACATCGAAGGATAATGACCTACGACTATATGCAGGCAAATGTACATTCTTGAAGGCGATAGAATATCTAAACTGCACTCTGAAGTTTACGTACGGTACAATAGCTAAGAGACCAGAAAAAATAAAACTGTTTGGTAACCTTGAGGGGACAAGTCACACAACGGTAGTCTGATATAAGTGGTTAGTGAGATGACAAACGCGAAGGAGGAACGTGCGACTTTGCACACCCGTATAAATCATTCAGAAACGTAAATAGAGAAACGGAATTTCCCAGTCACAGTTCTGTGTCGTGTTAGAAGAGGTTCTATGTCAGTATGTAGTGAGGGAGTCAACAGATGGCTGCCTGTGGCGGGAGACAGACGCAGGAGAGGGAAACAGACGGCGAATGGCTAAGGAAATCAGCAGCATACCACGGGTATGATACAGACGCCATATGGCAGCCTGGCAGCCTTTAAAAATAACAGGAAAGCAAGTAATGTGGACGGCAGGATTAAAAAAAAAAAAGAAAATAAAGTTCACTGAATGTTTGAAATGGAAGGATTAGTAAAGTCACAAAGATCATATAGCAGGTGAATGTTAAGGTCCAGAGTGTACAGACAGCTGGAAACACGTTTGCTACAACATTACCATTATAAGATGGGATCAGGGAAAGCACTTACATCATTAACTTATGGAACTTTGTACTCTACAAAAATTGTGCTAAGACAGTGGACAGGTCCCTGAAGATTTCAAAGGACTTCATGAAACAGGGATCGGAAGAGAAGCTGCCTACCCATTTATAAGAAAGGCGACAGGGAATACTCGCTATATTACATGCTATACCATCACTAACAAACAGTCTTTGCATGGATGGAAAATAATTAGAAACTTGGGACAAACAGGTAATAGAACACCAAATGGCCAGTAACGAGGTCACCTGCTGAAAGAACTGAAGTTCTTTTTCATTTCTGTCTGGATAACGTTACCTTACAGGTTGGATAATAATCTGGTCTCGTCCTGAAAGACTCTTAGTGTTTCTGGCATTCATAACATCAGCAGGCAACTCATTCCAGTTTTCAGTGACACTGTAAAGTAGTAGTTCCCTGTATAATTGTGAAGTCTTTTACTAAACTTTAGTCCAGAATTGCATGCTGCAAGATGTTTGTTTACGTCCAACAATGTATCAGGAACAATATCATCAATTCTATAGTGTTTCGAAATCTTATCTGTCACCAGTTACCATGGAAACTTAACCTACCTACTGCCAGTTTACCAATAAACCTAGGCTTTTATAGGGACTATGATTAAGTATTTTTAATCTTTTGCACCGTGATTTATTTCGAGTAAGGGCATGATACCTATCTTGTTGGCCTTACCTGGACTCACTCAAGCCTATCTTAGCGTTACTGATAATGTGGAGGTCAGAGGAGTTCCGCAAACTCATGATGAAGTTTTTCCAACAATCATGAGCAGTAATGAAGGTCTACTGCAATGAATTCTGATGGTTTTCGTTTTTCCTTCCTTCTCTTCTTGCAGTTCTGAAAGCAGTCCTCTACACAACCTGTGTTCACTGATTTTGTTTTTATCTTTAATATGAATGACTTTACATGTCAACCTTGACATATTCTTGCTAGTTCTTGGACCAGGTCGTCAGTCTGTTTGCAATGCTTGTAGCCATTGTCGTAAGACATAAGGGAAAATCATCTTTTATGAAAAATAAATTCTTTATCAGCAAAGTAGATTATGAACGACATCCATCTCAACGGAAGCTGGAGGCGGAACGTCCGCCCTAGGTGAAGACCTGCTCGAGACTATCCCATGACAGCCTGCAGTTGGTGCTTTTTAAGGATCGTTGTCGAGAGCACAGGGCGCTGTCTGTGACTTGCTGAGTCAGCATATTTAAGTGTTAGCGAACTTGGAAAAATTAGCACATCTTGTAAGTCAAGAGGTCATTTGGTGGCTCGAGCGCTCTACATCCATTCTGTTCAGAAAACCAGCAAGTCTTGTGATACGCGAAAAATGAAGCGCCAGACTCTTCGTGAATAGTGTGGTGTATAACCTTCATGAAGTATGCCGTATAATACTCAGGGTGATCCCTGTTAGGCTTTGTCCTGCCTCGAACGTAACACAAACATAAGTCGTCAAAACTGATGACTCTCGCAGTTCCCTTATCTAACGCTACTGCACTAGGCTAGAGTGTACATTTTAATCATATTAGGCTCAACACTAGGCTAGAGTGTATAGGCTAGAGTGTGACTAGAGTGCATAGGCTAGAGTGTGGCTCTCTAGAGTGTACATGTTTTGACTAGGCTAGAGTGTGGCTATAGTGTATAGGCTATAGTGTGACTAGAGTGTATAGGCTAGAGTGTGGCTCTCTAGAGTGTACATGTTTTAATCATTTTGGAAATTTCTCTGATTACTGTTTGGAGTCGTTATACCAGTCTTTACTCAATTGCACACTGCACTACCATTAACAGGAGCCTTGTCATACCTCACAACACTCTTTGAGGAAGTTAATAAATTCTAAAGTCTAAATAGACGCCTTTAAATGTTATCTTTCTATCTTACTAATACCCAATCAAGTGAAAAATTACAAACACACACACAAACATGGGCATCCGTGGTTTAGTGCTTAGCGTTACTGACAATTAGTCAGCACGGGCCCGCCTGAAGAGGGGTACACAAGGCTTCGAATCCTGGGCGCGGCAGTAGCCCCACACCCAACCTACATATGTATACACAGGCGTTACCGTAATCAACCTGCTTGTATTTACACCAAAAAGATTGCGGTACAGATTAGACAAGGATGTCGCGCAGTCTCGATGCCGCGCGAGCCTTATGAACAAGGAACCTCAGGTTGTATATCTAACTACATTCACCAGACAACCCAAACTATGGTGGACCCTCCACATCCACCAAATAACCCAAGCTGAGCTGTGCTGTCCTCGCTACTGGCAGCATTTAAGCCACGCACAGTTCGACCGAATAAACACTTGGACCTGTTGGTTCCTCTGGTCCCTCCTGCAGATAAGCAGTGTTGTGTCTCTCCCAGACGACCCCAGGGTCCCGCTAGGTCACCCACAGCGAGAGACCTTCACCCCTGGCGGTTGGTGGTCACCGCCATAGCTGATGAGAATGCAGTCCCTCCTGGCGAGACGCCAAGAGCTTCTCATTTTCACTATATTGCTCTGCTTCTTCAGCTGATCGCCTCGGGTTGTTGTGGCTTTCCGGCTGGAGACGTCAGTACTTCTGATGTCGTCAGTCCTGCTGATGCCATTCCTGCTCATGACAGTCCTGTATGGTAATAAGGCAGCAAACACCAGGGCCATATTCGTCCGCTATGAAAGTAAAAGTGGAGGTGTGATGTGCGGCCACGCAACAAGAGGTTGGACCGTTGCGCTCACTGTTACTTGTAGGCCACGGCTGCGGCTGCGGCCACTCCTGTTTCCATCCTGCTCTCGTAACTCTAGCTGTCTAGGATGGGCAATTATCTCTAGAATGTTTAAAAATTAAAATTTATATCTACATATACCATAATCTCTAGAATTTATAAGGAAATAAGCATTTTCTTGAATCTTGAAACTGGACGCTGCACACAACGCGCCTTCCACTGCACACCGATGTTCATGACTGGTTGGTGGGTGTTGCAGAAATCGTGCTGGAGTCCGCTAGTGGTCAGACGAGGGTTTGTAAAACTTTTCTTATTTATGTTGAAGCTCCAGTCACGGACAAAAGTCCACATCAAGGCCGGGCCATAGAGAGAATTATGAAACGGAAATTGAAAAGACAAGGGAAAGTATTTACGAATTTTTGAGAAAGTAAAAGACCTGTCTCTTGAAATGAGCCAGGTCATGGTTATTGCGAAAGACGTGAGAAGGGAGAAAGTTCCAAAGCTTCGACGTGGAGGAAAAGAAGCAGGTATCAAAACGGCTCACTCTTGAGTTGCTCACAGCCACACAATAACCTTGTGACTCAGCAGGTTGCTGAGTATTGTGTGAGCTAGCTAGTGGTGGGGGCACACAAACAGCCAGCTCTCGGGAGCAAAAACGAAAGTAATACCTACAGAAGAGGGAAAGTGAACCAACACTGCGGCGTAGGGCAAGGGGGTCAAGTTTGGAAGTTAGCCTGGGACAGTTTATAAATAGTACCGCTTTTTACTCGACTCTGTCAAGTAAGGAAACAGAGCTAGAACCACCCGAAATGTGAGAGCAGTACTCCATACTAGGACGAATCAAATCCCTTGCAAATCAAGTCAGAACAAATAACGTGGAGGCTGCCGCACTGGGCGTAATGTCCTGCAACATGATTTACTTCCAGTCCCAACTACTCTGTTCACGGACGGACGCAGTTGAGGTAAAGTAAACTACGCCCCACCACTGAACTAAATATAAACGTCTACATGTTCTACATTAACTGGAGTCACTGGCGCCTAGCGTTGTGCTCTTCTGAATGCCTCACTAGCCAGTGCCATCACACAGGTCTTTGAATACAGTTATAAAGAGAGGGACCCTGCAGTAACTGGGGGCGGAGAGAGGCACACCTCATCCTTCAGAGGCAAAAGGTGTTCACCATGAGAGACAACAGTAGAAGGTCATCAAAAGCTGGAGGAACACGTAGATGTTACCATCTCATCTCTGCCTCACCACTGAAGGTTCTACTGCTACTGAGGACATTGTGAAATTAAACTTGTGCCACATTCATACTCGACGACAGCCACTGGCACAAGCAGACGGCTACAGTCACCGGCACGACTGTCAAGATAAGCAAGTACCACCGAGAAACATCCATGGTTGCTGGAATTAGAAAGTGACAGTGACGAGTGAGAGACATAGGATGACTGCATCTGATCTTAGCTTATAAAACCGATCTGACGACCAGGGATGAGACACAGAAAGAACCGATCATAGCACTGGACAACAGTCCTCGCGTCATCTCTACATCACTACCAGTAAGGGAACCTGATTTTCGTGGTAATCAGTCACCAGCCCGGGGCAGAAATGTGAGCGGCAGTGCCGCACACCTGTGCTGCTCCAGCACCGTTAGGCGTCTTTGGCGTGTGACGTTGTGACGCTGCTATATCACAGAACAACAGGTACAGGCACTGTAGTCGAGACCTTTTGTGCTGGATACCCTCAAAGCCATCATCCAGGAAATGAGCGTAGCTTTGACCAATGTTGGTTAATATGCTGCAGGGATAATGTTACCACCTCATGACCTGATACAACGCACACATACACCCCGAGGTGGGCTACGCCGGCTACACAACCTGCGAGCGGGGAAAGTCTTACCCTCACCTCCAAGGGTATGGAGTCTCCGCTGGCTAATGTATTCACAGACATGGCCAAACCGGCCCCTCTGTGGCTCGTACCCTTCAAACAAACTTACTGTGGAGGTAGACCCACGAGGTCTACCTCCGGGGTAGACCAGAGGTGCTGACCTCAAGCTGGTGATGACGAGGGACAGTGTTGGTGCAACGCCACAATGACGTCTGGAGCATAAACGATCCTTAGAAGAGCTGGAGGTCTACCAGTAAGGATTTTGTAAAGGTGCAGGTCTGCCATTTTATATATATAAAATCCCTGGGGATAGAAGAAAAGAATAATGCCCACGTATTCCCTGCGTTTCGTAAAAGGCGACTAAATGGGTTGGGATCAGGGGTGGAGGGGGGGGGGAATAGAAATCCTCCCTCCCTGTATTACCTTTCAAAGAAAGGAACAGAGCAAGAAGCCAAGTGAGGAGTTTTCCCTTTAAGGCGGGAAATGGCGAGCTTGTATTAAAATTATATATATATATATATATATATATATATATATATATATATATATACCCACGAGTACACTCGAAGGAAAAATAAACACAGAAGCTCCAAGTTTTCTACTGTATTTCTAGTCATTTTCAAGGGTACAGAGTCAACATGGAAAAAAAAAAACACCACAGCAGAGTAAAAAGGAACAGTAGATCTGAAAAACATGGAAAGAAGACCCGTGTCCCTCTACCTGGCAAAGGACGTCAGGTCAGCTGCTGCTTTCTTAATTTTGCCACATTTCAACAGAGATTTCATTAAGATATTATCCAAACTATCCATTCCTTCATTCATGTTTATGGGGCTGTTAACTTTGATAAGAGAGGTTTCTACAATAAGCCTTTCTATGGCACACAAGGGTATACAGTTTTTGACTCCCCTAATTCACTGCATGTGGATAATCTTCTATACGTCTGAATATTGCCTTTGATTCCGAGCTGTCCTTACGCAAGATTTATGCTGTTCAATCCTCGCCTTTAAAGATCTACCCGTTTGGCCGAAACACATCTGATGACAGACTCTACATGGAACAGAGTAGACACCTGATCATCAGATGATGGGCTGTTCTTCATTAAGGGATTCCCTGTGGTGTTCTTATAACTGAAAACATTAATATTGTTTGAAAACACTAGTATTTTGAAACAGCTTTACATCAATATACACACACACACAATGTATATATATATATATATATATATATATATATATATATATAGAGAGAGAGAGAGAGAGAGAGAGAGAGAGAGAGA
>JAYMFT010252655.1:0-10885 GCA_038088735.1 Panulirus argus
TGTGACTCTGCCACCAGTGAGAGGGAGGGCTCAGGTGACAGTGTATTGGCCCCTCCCAATACCCCAGCTAATTCAAGAATTATCCCATCCCATCCCCTTGGAGCAACCCATTAGGTAGTAGGTTGTTGACAACAGCCGCCCAGGGTGGGTGGTACTACCGTCCTGACTTGAGGAACGTTAAAGCGGTGCCCGGAACCAATCCTACACTCTCCATGTCAGGATTGCTGGTCTTACTTCTTGTCTCATCCAAACTTTTGGTTGACTATGACTTCATGGTCTATTTCTTTACATCATTTGTACCACAGCCCACAGCTACCAGTGACATAGAAGCAGCCAGCTGCTGGACCACTTATTGTTTGCCTGAAGATAAGTGATGTCATGCAAGCCATTTTCACACCCCTCAGACGGAGAGTCCGGTCCTTCACTGATAAAGAAGAAAAATATATCGTAAATAAATGTAAACTGGAGCTGTAAATCACTGTGCGACGGTTAATTATACAGCTGTAATGGGCCACATTTTGTAAATTACTAGTGTAAATCATCCTGGGACAGTCGGCTGAATTGGTGAGAATATGAAGCCCCATTACTTAAATAATTTGCGGGGTTGTGGGGTAAATCTCCGTCAGAAGCAAGCTGTAAATTACCATATTAAGACTGCCCATCGTAGCAAATCCTTAGAAAGGGTTATTTGTAAATAAATCAAGGATAACATGGAAGCTGTGTCGGCCGACGTACTATCAACCTTCAAATACTAACAAAACGCAATCCAGTATTTTAACCTAATCCCAGAGGATAAGGCTTAAAAGGCTAGGCTATCTATCATCTCTTAAGGGTTATGTCGTCGTGTTCAAGGGTCGTATCGCCGTTTTCAAGGGCCGTTACGTCGTGCTCAAGGGTCGTACGGTCGTACTCCAAAGTTTAAGGTAGTTCATGGAGCAGTATGCCATATATATTCTCTTTCTCTCTCTCTCTCTCTTCGACACCATGACTGAGTAAGCAGCGATAGCGGATTCAGCCGTGCCACAGGGATGAAACACTGACCTACCCAGGCCATGATGTGTTTTGGAGGGCGAGAAAGGTCAGAGTTCAAGGTTGCGCGAGGCGATCAGGTTAGGGCGGAGGTGGGAAGAGCGTAACATCAAAGGTATCCTGACCTGTGATGTTAGCTAAGTTAACCCCATGCGTGGGAGGAAATACCTTTTATATTTTTGGTGAACGTCTTTTAGGATTTTTTTAAGTGGAAAAACAAAGACCGCAATTCACTCTTTTTAAGTCGTTCTTGTATAGATGCTACTTTTATTACTTATTTAAAAATCCCATTTTATATAAATTATGATTATGAATGTGATAAGATTACTAAAATATGATTTTATTAATTTTTTTTGTATATAAGATTAACATTAAATTATTTACTCTTAAGAATATATATCGTATAAGTCCCATCTTTTATACTAATATTTTATGTAATGTTTTTTTATTATTTACAGAGAAGCAAAAACTCACTACCTCTCGAAACTGGAATAAAAATTTGTGAAAAAAAAGTTATAATGCAAAATAGCAGAAATATTGTCACACTTATTAAAAATTCCTGTGAAATTACATAACTGAAATTTGACATAACGCTGTGTGACAAGCTGAAAAAAAGATTGGGCGGAATTGAAGCTGAAAATGACATTTAATTGGATGTTAAGTTGGTTGCATCCACGGTGTCTGTTTTGTCATAACATTACACTTTATTGGTTAAAAGGAAGTACTAGTGGTTGGTTGGTCCCTCCTCTCCTTTTGTAATTGGTCAAGTTTCAAATACTCGTGTCTTACTGAATATTTGGCAATATTCTGGTTTGTGAGAAACAGGTTTACATTCTTTCTCTCTAATTTTTTTTCTCTCTTTCATATATATAGCAGCATAGACATAGGTGTTAGATGTAAAAAGATATAGATAATTGAGTACAAACACAAGTTTTATAAAGGTGATTAGCATATAGGTACATGAATACTTCTATATGACTGAAATTATGGGGCCTGTGGTTGGAGAAGGCCCTGAGAATGCAGGTCCGTTGGGGCAGGTCTAATGATGGGGCTATAGTATTATGATGGGGCAGCTTTGTTGATGGGGTATATTTATATGATAGTTCTTTGCTTGCCATGGATCCATGTCTTGGAACGACTCGTCTTCCGTTCTGTGGGTAGTTGGTCATCTGGACTTCAGGCCCTCAGCAACCGCAAAATCCTTTCAACCCTAACTTTAAGAGACCAAACACACACATATTTCCTCCGGTCCCAGATCGACACGTCAAATAATTTGATTATATTGAGTGAGATGTGAACGCTACCGGCATTTCTTTTTTCTTCTTTTTTGTCGTTATAAATTAATTAAAAGAAAACGGAGGCGGCATGAAGCTGTGTGGCGAGGCCGGTCGTGTCTCGCAGTCCTGACGGTATCTTGAAGGCTTATGAAGGGGCCGGTGTAGCGTTCCAACACTTTGACACTCGAAGATGCTCGCTTGTACATAACTGGGAAATGGTGTGATCATTATCATTAGTAGAGATGATTGAGAGTATCATTAGACATTGATATTTTTATTTGTATCGTATAATGATATTATTGATATTTTTTTTTTCATTCTTATTAACTTTATCAGTACAGATGTAAATGCCAATTGCAGTAATCACAGTCGACATTCCGAAGTCAACCTTACGGCATACTGGTCATATTACCAGGGTCGTGGAGGGTCGTGGAATGACCTTTGAAACCATAAAAAAAATATAGAAGCCATTGTTCACTCCATTCCTTTATGAGGTACCAGAGACGAAACGTCGGAAGTCTCTGGCTTCATCAGCTGAGCTGTTGATGTCAAACTCTCCATTCTACTGTGGTGCAATTGAGCCGTTGATGTCAGGTGTAGCATTCCACTATGGTGCTGCTATAAGCCGCTGATGGCTTATCCACATTTCCACGCCAGATGCAGTTGAGTATAAATGATGTCAAGTCTGTACACTACCACTCTGGTATAGTTATCTTGTTTTTTAAGTGGGTATCTCTCCTGATCATCAGATAAACAAATAAATCAACTGTAAGGTATTAATAGGAGTGAATATAGAGAGCTCTTAACCCACATAGAAAACGTATTAGCGAGACAGCTTGATACACCTTACAAGGGAAGCCAGGCAAGGAAGGGCCAACCCGACCCTTCACTTGCGCTTCACCCAAGCAGAGAGGAGGGCAGAAAAACGTGGAATATAATACAAAGGCCAATTTGGGAGTGAGGCAAGAGCTCTTACCCTGGGCTCATGAGGCAAAGAGCTCTTACCCTGGGATCGTAAAGGCAAGATCTCTTCCTCTGAGCTCTTGAGGCAAGAGATGTTGTTCCCCTAGGATGGTGAAGAAAGAACTCTTCCCCAAGGCTCGTAAGGCAAGAGTTGTTTGCCTGGGCTCGCGAGGTAAGAGCTCTTCCTTTAGGCTCGTAGGGTAAGAGCTCCTCTAGGCTCGTGAGTCAAGAGCGATCCCATGGGTTTGTCCGTCAGTACTGTTTGTCGTCCTGCTTGGCATAAGGAAGACCATCTCTTCTCTGTAGCTGCCCTGCCCTACCCTATCCTGTGCCCTGCCCCATCCTGCCCCCCTCCCCACCCACTCACACGAGCCCGCATCTCCTAGCTAGCGGACTGGCTGCTGGCCTCCTCGCTGGCACAAAATTTTCTCGTAAAAACGCGTGGAATGTGTGATGACATTAAGGATGATTGCCACGGCCCGAGACCCCGAGGTAGGAGATGTGGAGACGCTGGGGACGGTACCATGTGGGCGTGGTGTGGCTTGGCTGTTTTAGGGTGGAGTGTAGGAGAGGCTCGTTGTGATGCGCGTGGCTGGAAATGTACAGATGCCGTCGATGGGTCAGTGGTCAGGAAGGCTTGCTCTGTGTATGGGCGAGTTGTAGGTCGGTTGGATGTAGGTTTGCCGGGGGTGGAGGGAGGAACTGCGGGTGTGGGCAGGACCGAGAGTCCGGGTGTTGCAGAGTGAGGCTGGCGAACCCCGGCGACAGACAGGCCCTCACTCAGATGGTCAGTGTTTTACGAGGTGCCACACACACACACATAAAGACCCCGTGAGGACTGATGATGTCTGCCAGGCTCGTGGTCGTTCTGGTCGGTGTCTGCCAGGTTCAGGGCGGGCTCGGTCCCTTTAACGGGGCCGCGGAGAGTACCTTTGTCCCCCAAGACTGCTGCAGGGGTCTGAGGAAGGAACTTTTGCCTTCGTCGGGAGTGATGGACACCTTCACACGGGCACAGCCCAGCGGAACCTGACTTTTCTCTCTCTCGTGTCGCTACTTTTCTGTCCGTCTCCCGAGCGCCATCTGCTAGTGCACATGAAGAGCATCGAGTTTTATTTGACAGGTCCTGCAAACATCCAGAAATTCTCTGTGGCCTCGGATCAGTCCACTGCAGTGCAGGAGGAGACGATTCCCTGCCGGTGGTGCGGGCAGGGTCGGCGAGGAGGCAGGTGCTTGAGGAAGCCCCTCAGAGCCGGGAATGAGCGAGGGACGCCCAGAAGCCGGCGGCAATCACGGAGGAAATGGCTCGCAGGTCCCACCAGCAACTTCCCGCGTCGTCCCGCCCCACAAAAAGAGCCAAGGAACGCAAGAGGAACCGAGATGTGGGAGGAAAAAGCGGAGGGATGCGGGAGGGAGAGGGGTTGGGGCCAGGGCAAAGAAGAGGAAGACGCCGCTTGTCAGTGTGGAGGGGACGTGTGATGACTGGAAACGCAGACCTGATCTGGAGGAGGTCCTCTCCTCCGGCCATAGTCCCCCACCGTCGTCCTCCTCCTCAGGGAGGAAACGCTGGGCAAAAACGATAAGAATTACGTCCAGGGCGACGTTACTCGGAATCTACGAGGAAAAGTTGAAAACAGCAACCGTTTTTGTATCTAGTTAGCGGCACCTGGAGTGGACGACAATCACTTTTACGACACAGCCGAGGAGCGGCAACGGGACGGCAGCGTTTCCCCCTTACGTTTTTGCTGAAATTTTCTTCTTTGTTCGTCGGTCTGTGATTTCCTTCATTATACAAGAGTTCTTTTGTCTTGCAAATCTTGTAATTTCCTTAATACTTTACTCTATGATCTTGGGAACTGATAGGATATTATTATTATTATCATAATTTTTCAGCACGCGTGTGTGAGGGAGGGAGATGTAGCGTCACCCGTGTCTGCTCCTGCGACCTGTGGTGCGCGACAGCTTCGGCAGTAGAGCGGGAGGGGCCCAGGAGCGCCCCCTGTCGGCGATGATGACTCCTGATGAGCACCCAAGCCGTCTGGCCAGAGGCAGGTCAGTCCCGCACTTCCTTCACTCCTCATTTACCCTCGCCCAGTGATGCGGTGAGGTCTCCCTGAGGCTCCACCGCCCGCCTGCCTGCCTGCCTGCCTGCCCTTGTTGCTCTTGTGGTGCCACGTTCCTCCTGAGGAGATCACCACCACACCTCGCTTGTACCTCATCAGTGTTGGAACGCTGAGTCAAAACACCATCAAAAAAATATGATCACCATCACGTGTTTTCATCTCATTCCGAGAACAAGCCACATAAAATGTCTTGCAGCAAACTGATGTCATTCCCCGTCCAAGCCGCGCTTTTGCATTGGGTATTGTCCCTGTCTCATAACGGGTCCGATTTTGTTGCTAGAGAAATGACGACGTTCGCATTTATAGCACTGGTAATGTTTGTGTCGTTTTTCGATCGTAGAAATGATAAGTCCAGAGGCCTGGGAGTCTCGAAGAATTGCGTTCGTCTCCCTGGTGAGGGTTATTGATACCACGGGTGTGTGTGGTTGGTGAAACCAGATACAAGTACGGCTTGCAAGTTGTGCCGTGTCTCGCCCGCCCGTCCGCCCGCCCGCCCGTCCGCCTTCCCCGGCGTTCTTGGCAGATCACGAGCTCCAAGGCCGTACTTTAATGTCCTTCATATTTCACGGCGATGACTTGGCCCCCTTCCCCATGGCGGCCATCTTAGGGGGGGAAACCTAAGACTTCAGGGGGGCGGAGGCAGAGTGACCCATATTCCCCACCCTCCCCCTGTGCCTCGAATTCCTCCTGGTTAGCTTCTAGATCACAGCTAGACAGGAGTGACTCGTGAGTGCTATGGCCAGTGACCAACACATTGTCCTTTTCGGCTTACGATAAGAGTAAGGTCAGGAGTAGAACTGTAGTGGATCAGCCGCTCTTAACAGGTTTCGTTTTGGCCAAGCGATGCACAAGAAAGTGTTCAATTTCATGCCATGTATTACGGCACGATCGGCCCCCCCTTGTTTTCTTGTGGGAGAGATATCTTCAGGGCTGTGTGGATGTCCTGGGAGGATGGGAGCAGTTGACGTCTCTGCCGTGTATACCAACTGACTGTTACATTTCTTTCTCTTGTATCTTCCATGATGATGTGATCATTACACGAAAGTGCGCTTGGGAACTTAATCGTGTTTCGTTTCCCCGTGGATCAGAAAGAATACATACAAATGCGCACGTGGTGACGTTATATGGATGGTTTTGCTTACGTCGTGGTAGTTGTGGAGACTGTGGAGAAGCAGTGAGGTAAAGCAGCTGCAGCAGTAAAGACAATGTGGTACAGCAGAAGCAGGAGAGACACAGTGTGAAGCAGCGTTGGCAGAAGAGAGACATCGTGGGGCAGCAGCAGGAGAGATAGTCAGGTGTAGCAGCGGCAGCAGGAGAGATGGAGAGAGAGGTTCAGCAGTAGCAGCAAGAGGAGGAGGAGAGAGAGACATTGTGTGGTGCAGCAACGATGCTGCAGGAGAGATCAGTGAGGTGCTGGAGGAGGAGGAGGAGGAGGCGGCGGAGGCTGGCAGGCCGAGAGTGGCTAGCAAGGGATGGTTCGTGTGAGGTGTGCCACAGCACCGACCCTGGGGATTAATGATAAGTCTCACAAATACTGGGTCATGATAAGGTCTAGTGGGGACCTGTGGCTCCAGCTAGGTCCTCGAGGGAAGCCACCTGGTCTCCGTACCTTAGCCGAAAGGTCGGGGGAAGAAGCAAGCTGCTGCACCGTCCACCCCGCCACCATCACCTCCCAGGCTAAAGTACGTCCCTGACGGAGAGACTTAGTCGGGGGGACCGGTACATTCGATAGGAGGGGAAGAAGCAGCTCCACCATCTCCCTCCCGCCACCGTCATCTGCCACCAGAGATCCCTCGTCCCTCGAGCTGCAGTCCGGCGGCGTCACAACAGTATCCGAGATCGTCCGAGCTTGCAAGAACAGCCTCATCCCCAAACCACAATGAACATGAACGGGATGTGTTTTTAACACCTTCCTTTTCACGTCCCCTTGTTGTGTTGTTTTCTCACGTGTACTTGCAACCTCTAGCCGGAGCTCAGTCATACGTAGCTCTTGCATTTTCACTCCAGTCATCGTTCCGTCGCGCTCAAGGGTCGTACTGTCGTGCCCAAGGTCGCATCTTCGTGCTCTCCTTCTCGAGGGTCGTGCTGTCGTTCTCAGAGGGTTCAGACAGTCCAACACACTCATCCGTTGCACACTCAACCCCTGTCCCAACCAGCCTCCCTCTCTCCTCCGTCTCCTCCCTCGCCTCCCCCAACCATCTCCCATTGCCTGCACGGGGGAGGGCACACTGTCTGCTTAGTAATTTGGCCTAATTCTCTCCCCAGCTGTGATGATAAAAGAATTTTCCCCACGGTATTTTTGTAAGCGGCCCCCTTGTGGTTTAGCTGCTAACGACACGTTAACCTCCGCGTTGTATCGTCCGTGCTCCATACGCGTCCGAGCTCTCGGGAGTAAAACCCTCGCACGTACAGTTTTCGGCCCCGCGTGCAGTGACCTCCATTGATGAGGATTAGCGACAGGAGTCCAGCCAGTACTGCGACTGTAAAAAATATGTAAAAAAAATAAAAGAAAGTAAGAATCGAGTATTGTGTAAATAACCTTGGAAATGTGTTTACGACGGGGGGGGGGTTATTTTGAAGCACTGGCCGTACAACGAGTGAAGTGGAAGACTTGGGAGGGGGGAGGGTGTATATATATATATAAATTGGGAGTGATGGGAATTATAGCTGTGAAGGCCTTCGCGTGTTCAGATGGTCTGGGGTCTGGAGTGAGTGGTGTAGGCAGCCGGGAGCGGGTGTTAGGTCAAGGCAGAGGGACGCCAGGCTTTCGTAGGGTCGAGTCTGTCGTCCTCAAAGTGGTCGTATTGTTGTGCTCGAGGGGTCGCACTCTCTCGCTTAATGGTCGTAACGTCGTGCTCAAAGGGAGGGGGTCGTCGTCTTTTAAGGTCGTTCCCAAGGGGGTGAAACCCTCGCGGAGTCCCTGATCCGCGGGTGTATTGATACACGCCGAAATTGGAGAGGGTGACAGCACGTCCCCCTGGAGGCTGCTTTGCCATGTTTCCTTTTAATTTCCTTTAAGTCTTTCCTTCGGCTGCCGGAGGGCCTCCCCTTTGGCCCCCGAGCCTTTAGAAAGGAAGCGGGCCAAGAGCGCCACGACCTTAGCATATGACCTGACCTGAGCTGACCTGACCTGTATCCTCCTGAGGCTTCACCAACTGGGCCTCACATCCTCCACGTCTGACAAACATATGACGTCACCTTTGTAAACAAGGGGAGTAAGGGACATGCGTGATAATGGAGTACACCGATAGCCACGGTGGTCTTGGCTACGGCTGCTACTCCTACAGTAGTCTTAGCTACAGCTGTCGCTCCTGCAAGGGTCCTAGCTACAGATGGCACTCTTGCAGCGCTCTTAGCTACAGCTAGTCACTCCTGCAAGGGTCTTGGTTACAGGTGCCACTCTTGCAGCGGTCTTGGCTACAGCTAGTCACTCGCTCCTACAGCAAGTCTTGGGAGTTAAGATTTCGCCTTTACCTTATTACCGCTTGACCGGCAAAGATCTCCAGCGAAAGTCTAGAAATTATATAGACTTTAGTTTCTCTTTGCTGGGGGGGGGGTCATTAACCCCTTCTTTTATCTGAATGCAGATCCGTCTCTTTGTTAATTTACACTTAGGTAGTTACGAGAGTTCTGTTGGTGTAGTTCACTCAAGTCAGGAGAGAGATATGGGGTGTCCAAGCGTCGTGGGATGGTGATGGAAAGGGCAAGCAGAAAGAGGGCAAACGGCGAGCTAGGGAGGGCAGAAAGGGCGAGCAGGGAGAGAAGACGATAGGTGAGCTGGTGAAGAAGGGAAGGGGAGAGAACAATGCAAGGAGGGAGTGACGGAGGCCAGAATAAGCGGTATGGGAGGGCAGAAAGCAGGGAGAGAGGGAAAGGGTCCAAGACAAGCAGGGAGAGAGTGACGGGAGTCCAGGAGGCAGGAATCAGGGAGAGAGAGAGGGGGAGGACGCCTAAATAAGTAGGGAGAAAGGGGAGGGAGTGGGGGGGGGAGGGGAAGGCCAGAACAAACAGGGAGAAGGAGGGCAGGAGGAGCAAGGCCGACGGACCAGCGGGGGTGAGGGCGTCAGGTTACAGTAATGTGTGGAGGCACGCCGCCACTTGTTCCTGTAAGTGCCTCAAGTGCTGCCACGATGAGCCGTCTCTCTCTCTCTCTCTCTCTCTCGGGGAGCTCCCTGCAACTTGGTCCCGGCGGCTCAAACGTTACAAAGTGCCGGGCAAGTGGCCCTCAAGGCCGCTCTCCCGCCGTATCTTCGTCAGTAGTCAATTCCAGTGGGATTAAAGGGCGAGGAGAAACACCTATTTGAAGATGGCCACTTATCGCGGTGGTACGCCCGTTTTCCTCGTGCGTACTTGACCTCCCGGATCACCAGCCCTCCGTCGCAAGCAAGGATCTGAAAAGCTCAAGAGATGGACGTGTTATCTGTGAAATTAGACGCGTCACTCAGAGGTGATCGAGACTTGGTAACCACATTTATCACGAACAGTCGATGGAGTGACGATTGAGTAACTCTGGTCACCGGGAATCTTACCAGCGAGGGAGACTCATGAGTTCGACGGTGAGTCACCAGCCACACAGGGAACAGCAAGTGGGGACCTGGTTCGTGGTCTGATATCTCTATTGTACCAGGACACACGTGGTGTGGCGTGGGAAGGACGCCACTGACACCCGACAGACTTGCGAGAGATTAGTATTATGCAGATAGCACCTTAATATGAGGCAAGTTGCAGAGGAGGGCTGAGGGCCCGGTGTGGCGCGGTGGATAGACGTACATATAATGCATAGGGTCGGTACACGTTTATGTACGCGAGTGCAGTTATCAGGCAGATCACTGAGGAGGCTGGGTGAGCCATACATGTTTGTGGACAATAACGTGGTCCATGGGACAAGTTACATCATGGGCACAAGGCCAGGTAGGGGAACAGAGCGCCCTCGAGCACGTCATCGTAAATGAAGTTATTTACAGAGTCCATAACACCTCTGAGACCAGGGCCAGGCTTACCGTCGGTGATTCGAGAGTACTGTATTATGTGGAGTGCTTCATACACACCTCACACCGAGGTGTGTATCTGGCTGTGGGACCACGGCTTGTTCTCAAACCCAGGGAGACAATTCAGCGGTGAGGGTTGAGGGTGAGCGATCACCAACAACCGCTCAGCATATTCAACGAACGGAAGTTCACCTGTGTCTTATCTTCCCCACCGTGTGTGTGTGTGTGTGTGTTGGCCCGTCACAACATCTGTGCATGGCGTCTAAGTCACCATACGGAGGTGGAGGACTGAATCCCACACGTTACTTAAGTGGTCCGGCAGGAATCGCCGTCGGGCAAGAAATGGTGAATTGTGAAATCAGTTTCCTTTCTCCAGTGTGACTTCTGTCACGGTTCAGGGGGTCGTGTGGAGGAGGGAAGGAGGGAGGGACGGAGGAGCAGCCGCGCCAGGCCAGGCCCCCCTGCTGAACACAGCTGACCCTGAGCAGTCGTGGTAGCACATATAGAC